>JAPYYV010005735.1:0-15055 GCA_030522625.1 Copidosoma aretas | reverse complement strand
AGACAGTTAATCGACCCTCGAAGAAAAACAGCACAGGCGAAACGACGAGACTCGAACGGTCACCCATCCAAGTACTAGCCGCGCCAAATGCTGCTTGACCTCGGTGATCGACAAAACTGCGACTCTACCAATGCGCCACCGTGTCGGTTTTACAATATAATTAGTACCAAATACTTTAGTTTCTGTGGCCAAAAATTGAGAAAAATCAGAATAGTTGCGTTATTGTCCCTGCTTCTTACACACTGAGAGAAAGTTGTAGGCCTGCTGATCTTGCACGATCACATGGCGTGCCAATTGAGTATACAGCTCTCGACCCAGGTAGTGGATCAGCTGGCGATCCTCTGTAGATACTAATACACAGTCCACTATAGTTCAGAAGTAGCTCTACTGTGGTGCAACAATCGTACTATTCGCTGTGTGCAGTAATCTGAAACAGCATCACTTGCAGGAGAAAAAGCGGTGGTGCTGGATAACACGAGTAAATAGCCTCTTATGGGCTGCGAACTTTAATAATTTTTTTTTTCTGCAATTTTAGTGCATCTGTGACACCGAAAATCCTTATTGTAGGTGTCAATGATGCATAGAATTACAAAAAAAAAAAAATTAATAAAGTTCGCAGCCCATAAGAGGCTAGGTACTCGTGTTATCCAGCACCACTGTTTTGCCCCTGCAAGTGGCGCTGTTTCATATTACTGCACAGAGCGAACACACTCATACAATCAGCCCACGGGCCTGAGGAGGTGAGCAGCTGGCGCTCCACTAAGTGCGCCTTGCATTCCACAGTGAGTCGCCTACTGATCCGCCTGCTCAACCGTGCCACCTTTGAGGGACACAATACGTTCCATTTTTCTCTCAGTGCAAAAAACAAAAAAATGTCAACAGGTGTTGGAACAAAACTTACCTGCGCTTAATCGTGATATCCTTTTCTGGCCCAGGAGATGAATAATGAGAGCCAATGGCAGAGCGGTGAAGCTGTCTTGACTGCGTGCCGCTGATTCATAATTTTTAAAGATTAGACCCTAAAATAAGAATGTTATTCATTTGTCGGATTGCGACCTATATGTCATCGCGTTGATTAAAAAGCAAACAAAAAATGCATCTCGAGGTGGTGCTTTGCTCACTCTTTTCCATTAAGTTTTTTGCTCAAAATATACCACTTCAAATCGATAACGTACGACGCATACATATATGTGTACATACACATTCGGAATGTTTTTAAATCCATACACTTTCACGGGTTCTATCCTCTCGGGTGAACGTAAACTCGCCCAAATTTAATTGGCAGCACACGAAGTATGAGATCTATTGATGAGATGGTTTGTCTTACTCAAAAAATCTCACGCGACATCATATCATTCATGCTTCGGGGCTAACGAATTTAGTTTCGGCCGGTGTATGGTATACGTGTACTCGTATCACCCTGAGTATAAAAGTATGAATTTATAGGAGTGTGATAGAATTTTTGATTTTGCAGTCCAGTACTATCCATTTTAGTGACAAAAATGGATTTATGCATATCTAGTCTAGACAGCTAAATTAATCAAATCTCATGTGCGATACACGCGCACATACAAAACGTTCGATAATAATAATAATAATGCACTTGTCCAAGCAAAACAACGCTTATACAACTGACTACTTATTCATACGTAGCACTATACATCATAGTTACATGTTTATTCACTATCAAGACATTAACATGTGCACAAATGTGTTGTGAACCTCTTTTTCAACCCAACTACAGTTTTACACTTTGTCCTCGCTCACTCGTTGAGCATGCCCTTTTTCGTTTTGTAGTGAATCATTTGATGATGCATATAATTATGATTTGCCTATTTTTGTAACGTATCATCACGAATATGATTGTGTAACAATGTGTGTACTACTATTACCGGATCGATGAAAATCTTGTATCATATACAGGGGTGACACATTGTTATACTGTAATACATGATGACATTGCAGTGTATCTCTTAGTTGTGCCCAGTTGTGCCTCAGAAGAGCGCATAATGGATCATTTCATCAGCAGGCGGCAATTTCTCTCATGAAAGAAAGTACGCTGAAATTTTATAGCTTTGAATTTCAATGGATAATGAAGTAACAAGTTTGTAACAAAATAATGATACTTTAAGGTTTAAAAATAAAATGAACTATTCACGCTCAAATAAATGACATGTCCCGAAAGATTTTTCACAAGGGCACATTGTACACATACTCACCTGCTGGTGGATTAGTCCCGACTATCTCGTAATATTGAATGAAAAACAAGATAATAATAACAATAGTAAATTATCCATACCGACAGATGCACGTACTTATAAAAGATTGGGGTTGGCAACATAGAGGTTCCCTCGTGAGTTTTTCGACACTATACGCAAAAGGGCTGATGGTACTACCAGGGGCTCTACCCAGGTTATCGATACATCGCATAATCTCAGAAAATCTATCGAAAATTTTTAGTCTGCGCATGCGCACACCTATTTTTTGTAAATTTTTGGCTTAAATTTTCGATAGATTTGTGCGATTATGCGATATATCGATAACCTGGGTAGAGCCCCAGCTAAGAATACTATTCGCTATTTTGCCAATGCCAATACTACCTTTGACGATTATTAATTTATCGATGTGCTGCATAATCTCTCTCGAGTCAATATAATACATACAGCACATCAGTTTTTATTCTTTCTGCTGTTATTGTTGTTGTTGTTGTTGATGTTGTTGTTGTTGTGGTTGCTGCTGTTGTCCTTGCTGTTGTTCTTATTTTTGCTGTTGTTTTTGTTTTGTTTTGATTAATTATTCTTACGCTCTGTATGAGGGCGTGTAGTCAACTAGGTTGACTTTAGCGCGACGATGACTCGGCCTGTAACGTTCTGATGCGCATGTTCGTACATGTTTTTACGCATCAACACGCAACATGTTACAATGCATCGGTGCACTGCGTGTACGTCATGCTTGTTAGCAATGTTAGAGGCCGAGGAGGGGGCGATCCGATGCTTTGCGAGCCCGACTAACGAATCTCGCGATTGTTGCAGGCGCAAGAAGAAATGTATCAGATACATGGGGGAGGGAGGAGACGGCGACGCCGACGGCGAGGCCGAGGACGAGCACTCGGACAATTTGGGCAGCGTGGGCGAGGCTGGCACGCCCGAGGACGACGAGTCACTGAGCAGCCCCGGCGGCCTCTCCGGTCTATCCAGTCTGGCGAGCCCCTCGCTGGTCCTGCCCTCACCCTCGAGCCTGGCCAGCCCGTGTCCCCTGACGCCACCGGTTCTCGTCGGGCCCGGTGCCCACCAGCAGCAGCCGCCTCCGGCGGCCGTGCAGCCGCAGCAGCCGGTGGCGCCGCACCGCAACCCGGTGGGGACGAACCCACACGACATAAACAACCCGCTGAGCGTGAACCAGCTCACGGGCCAGTGCACCAAGACGGAGCAGCCGGGACCACAACCCTCCAACCCAGCTATAAGCGTCACGTAGCCCTGGCTGTACAGAGCCAGCCACGAGCTCGGCCCGACTGTCAACGCGCGACGCACAAATACTCAGGACGACGACCCGAACACGACGGGACGTCCTCGGTCTACTCATTGTAGCGACAATTATCATTGTCATCATTATTATCATTATTATTATCACTACTACTATTGTTTCATTCACTATGATTCTTCTTATTATGATTATCATCATCGTGATCGTCATGATTGCAATTATTATTACTATAATTTTTATCATTATCATTATTTCGTTGTGATGCCAATGACTAACCAAGTCATGTTCCTGTGCCAGGTACTATATTATTATGCAAGTCTTTTACGCTATTGCGCAAAACAGACGAGAGCTCAAGATTTATCATGCGACAATAGCCGACCGCGACTATTATTATTATTATTATTATTATAATTATCATCATCATCATTACTATTATTATTATTATTATTAGTATTACTATCTTTACGTGTAGTTTTATAATTATCATTACTATTTATAGCGTTATTTGCGATACTGATATTTTTTCGATAATTATTCTCGTCGCTTCGCCTATTTTTGTAACAACTAATCTTACTTTAGCTTTTATTAATATTATTATTGCAATGATTACTATTTTTTAACATTATTATTAACGCTTCATGTTGCGTCGAAGCCCCCGACTCGACGCTCACTCTGTACAATTAAGTCGTTTGTTATTTTTTAAAATGTTTATGCGTAGCGCCGGTTGCAGTACTTCGTTTCCCCATTTTGTTCCGTAATCTCAAACTTACTCATAATCCCTTACTTTTACACGCGAAAATATTTTTATCAAATGTAATTTTTCTTTTCAAGTCTTCCATCAAATTCAAGTATTTATTGCGTAATATAACGAATCGCTCGATATAATAATATATATTTTCCAATTTTTTAATTTTTTTTCACAATTTGATTATTTTTATCGAGGAAAAATAACTCATACTCTTTTATTATATCCCTAATCTGGCAAAAGTCTTACACATCATTGCTAATATTTCGAACTTCACCCTCAAAAAAAAACCATTTATGATATTTGTCGAATCATTTTCTCAGTGCACACGAACCGGCCACGATATTTTTTACATCCGCGATCCCTTTTAGTCTTGCCATAGTTCTATTTTCTTTAAACACTCCTACTCCAATCAACATTAATTCACAACAATTATAAAATGTGTTAATTAGCAAAAATTTAGTCTCTTGTCGAACGAGAAATGCAGGCTGATACTCGTGAAGAGTCAGTAGTGTAAAAGTCAATTGTCACTACTGTCATAGATGTACATGGCGCTGAACGATCAAATTTAAGAAGATTTGAGTAATTTCAAGAGTTCTTCAAAACTTTATGGAAACAAATTTTCATTACATGATGGGCGAAATTAAATACTATTTCGGAAAAATATTTGGGGGCATAATCGTGAACTGTAATTCTAAATTAGTAAGTAAATTGGCTTTTCAAATGAAACAGTTAAAGACACTTAATTACAAATGGAACCATCGAAAAAAATGTAATTTATATCGCGGAAAACCGTTTCTTGCCAAATCATCATAAATTAAGCCTTATATATGAAAACTTTAAGGGGGAATGGAATGCCGTGAAAATAATTAGTGCATTTGCATTGAGTTGCTTGCAAAGCAGACTATACGAGCAAGACGACCACATTGTGTGTATACTTTCTCCATCAACTACTTATCCTTGATGTTTCTCCTTATGTCACATATTTTTATGTAAAAAGTCTCTATACATTTTTTTCTACTTGGTTAGATTTTTGAGGATTAGTTACATTAAAAAAGAAGTGGTTTTTAAAAATATCGATAATTGACGTGTCTTTAAAACATATTTTGTATTCATTTATTAATTTTTTTCAATGGTTCCAAAAAATATTATGAATTTCGATTGTACGAAAATTTTCAACAATTCGACTGATCTGTTTAGTAAACTCTTCATTTTGGAAAGTAGCGCGCATTACATGTTTTGGTGCAATTCTTACGTTATATGTAATTTTACTTCTGTTGGCAATAAGAAATCATATTTTATTTCGAAAGTTAGAGTGATGGCACTTTGTTTGCGTTAGCTTACAGTAAACTTGTGTTTGCGATCAAAATGAAAGTTTTCGTTTTGTGAAAGGGTGCCGACTGGTTTAATAAAATATAGTGCGTGCCAAATGCATCTTTAAAGTTAACATGCTGTCTAAAAAACGGCTGAACCTTATTGAATCAACTTTTTAAAAACCAACTGTAGTCTAAAACAGCAGAATTGTATTGAAAAATAAATGCAGGCAGTGCTTTTACTAGACGGTATTGAAAAAAATTGTTTTCGATTAAGAAAATGCTTAAGCCACCCATTGCTTTATGCTAAGAACTAAATAATAAACTCTCAAAGAGTATTTGCTAAATATTAATGGAAAATACGAATAGATAACTAAAAAGATTCTAAATAAAAAAACGAAGAGATGTCGTCTTTTAAAGTCAAATTGAAATTAAGCGAATCGAGGGCATCGGGGGCATCGTCTCAAGTGACTTTGCCGCACTGTACATCAGCTGGAGCAAAGTACTGAGCAGATGTCACGTGATCCGTACAATAAATGTTATACGCTCGTCGTACATTTTAAGTCATAAACATTAAAGTCTTGATGGATTTTAACTTCAAAAATCATTTTTTTTTTTTTTTTATATTTACGATTTTTATTTAAAAGTAAGCACATTAAAAGATAATAGAAATGTCCAATTAATACGTATTCCAAAATTATTTTGCAAAATTTAAATACAAAACACTATGAAATTTTTTTTTAATTTAATAAAAAATTCAGATTTTGTATTAATTATCGTGCAGTAAGACCACCGCCTGCATTAATAGTATACTATTATAGTATTCTATAGAGAACAACTTTTCAAACCAAGCTGATTTTACTGAGCCGCAGCGATAGGCAATTAACAGTGCAATTTCGCGTACGCTTCGAATAGTTTATTCATAGAACGAGTTGGAGGTAAGGTGAAAGATACAGGATCTTGATACTTATTTTGATGTTAGCATTATTATCTTATTTTCTAAAGTATAGTGTCACAGCAGAATGAACGATTTGTTTTAGAATAAGTAGCATCTATTCGCTATGTGCAGAACTTTGGAATAACGTCCTTATCGTGAGATTAGAGAATTTTTGGTTAGGTTGAGCATAGCATGAGTATACTTATAGATATATTCGACTGTATAATTTTTGTTTTTATATTTATCATCGCGTGAAGGCTCAGACATGCCATTTTGACATTATTGGTGTATTCAACCACACGGTATTAATGCACTTTATAAATCGGGAGTTTATTTAATCAGTAAGAAAGGATCAGCGGATTTGAAGAAGATCCATTTCTACCCAGGAAAAAACTTTTTATTTATTGAAAAAATTTTAGCCGAAAGTAAGAATCGAACCACGACCATCAAGATCTGTATGCAGACGTACTACCTACAGAGCTATCACACGGCTATGACTGTATAATTATGTTAGTCGAATATATAGAAATACTGTTATCATGCTGTACATAATCAAAAAATCTTTAATTTCACGGTCAGGGCGCTATTCCAAACTGAAATGTTTCAAAACTAGTTTATTAATTGGGATAAATGCACATTTGTGGGAGCCCAGATACTGGCGTTGTGCAACACAGTTAGAAAGTTTAGAACTAATAGCTGTATATTGACAGATTGAAGATTATGCAAGTAATTAATTTTACTTTTATATGGCTGTTTTTAGGCTGGGATGTTGCAAAATATATTTTACTCATGATTTATTTCATCACGATGATGATAAGCTACTGCTCATATCAATTTATAAAGCATAATCTGCACTTATTAGGTACCCTACGTGTTCTAAAACTGGGTCAAGGTATAAAAAAAAACAAAAAACAAAAAAACAAGAAAAACCTTGATTTACGTACATGATAAATTTTTATATACAATCAGGAAGCAATTTTTGCTATTCAAAACTACTTGGAGTGCCACTTCCACAAGTATCAATAAACTGTGTCATTCACCTTAGGGGTAGAAAAAGAAAGATAAATATGTCAGACTCGTTCGTTTCCCTATTTCACGAATTCGATATATTAGAAAAATAACAGGCGTGTAAGAGTATTCTCTAGAGCGCAGCTATTGTATATATAATGAATACGGTTAAGGTGCATTTATATTGTGAAAATGGGAAAGTGCAATGGAGGACTGGCGATAATAATTAAATTCTTGTATAATTGTAAACGGGTCGAAGACGGGCTAATATGAACGTTGAATGTGTATAGCGTTGAGAAATTGATTTCTCGACTAAATATAATTATGTCTATATAGCGGAAAAATAAAACTGTAATTGTTGTAACTCGTCACTGAATAGTAAACTACACGTGCCATAATGATATCATGCCAATAATACCGACGATTTCTTTCAAATTGCCGTATCTCTATCTGCGTTGATTTTGTGAATTTACAAAACCGTTCTTTAATAATTAAGAAAAAATTTTTTATCATATGATTGTTATGGTCATAAATAACTTTATTTTTTTAATGTGCATTTCTCAAAACTTTTTTATTTATCTTCACAAGTTATGTAATTTTTTCAATACTTTTTATTGCATTAAATTTTTTAATTCGGTAAGCAATTTAATGTTCGTAGTCTCATTGTATTGCCAACTTAAAAATTAAGGTTAAAAATTTTATTCATATGCTGAAAAGCATAATGAAAATATTTTTTAAAAATCGATAAGAACAACTAATATTAAAAATATGATTTGTGAAGCCATGTTCATACCGGCTCCTTTTTTGTTTTCTCTGATTAGTGTAATACTCATCATTAAGGACTGCGCTTGTAAATGCGAAGCTAACTATGTTGAATTTTTACGTTTGTACGCATAAACAACTTGAATTCATTACTCATACAACGTGACAAAATATACCGATTTAAAAATAAAGTTTGAATTCTGACACTGTAGTTGTCTGTCTCTCTCGAAGCTGCGTTGTATTTTTGATACAATTCGAGATAAATATCATAGGTTAATTTTTCATCAATGTAGCAAATTATTTAGGTCTTGGTATTATTTAACAAAAATACTATACAGGCAAAAGTAGACTGTTTTGAGAACTTTTTGGAGCACAAAGTATTTTTTACGTATCTAAGATGTTAAAACGGAATAATTATTCTGCATAGTATCAGTCCAAATAATTAATACTAGACAATATCTGTTCCATCGCCTGAGCTTACTCATACCTGTAAAAAAAGAATAGGGCATCTTTTATTGAAGTTTTATGAGCTTTGACTTTTCACAAGGCTACAAAAGATAAACAAATAATATTTAATAATTTCAGAGGGAGGCTCCAAAAAGGCAAAATTTTGAGTAATTAATTGACAATCTTAAAGTGAGTGTATGGTGATTGCATAGTCTTCCATTTATTTTAGTCTCGTACTTATTATACTTGTTTAGAATACGCACGTGAAATTAGTCTAATTGACGATAACTTGTTTTTTACCTCCGGAAAACGTTCATCGTTGCAACATCGAAACCTATGATTAAAGACTGAAAAAGGAAGCATGCACAACTACGCCAACAAAAAAAAAATCTTCGGACTTTGTAAAGAGGTGTACGAGCTCCAAAAATTGTTATACGTAATATCTGCATACGTAACAAAGATAACAAGAATTCAGAGCAAAAATTATGAGAGCTTAGATAGGGATAACGTTCCAAAAATATTAAAAAAAAAAATAATAATTTCGGACAGCTTCATTTTTCTCATTTACACACTCCATTCCTTCTTGAAACAATGGAGGAGAGTAAAGGATGCAAGGGAGGTACATACGTGAGGGAGATGCGAGCGAAGATAAAAAAGATCAAATGAAATAAGCGGCAAATGAACACACAATTAAATATTTGTATAATTTGTACTAATGTAATGCACGTCTGTGACTGTATGCATGCAAGGCAAACGTGAGTGTATTGCCGTTGTCAGTAAAGGAAAGCAAAAAGAGAGTGAATGAGTATAATGGTCCCGAGCGCGTACAAATGGTACAAACTGCAGGCCTATTCAATGAGCTCGAGAAAGAGAGTTTTTTAAATTTTGTGTTGTTTTATGTTTCAAGTTGTTATGAAAGGAAGAGAAAGAGAGAGAGAGAAATATTGCACATTTTTATATCGAGACTAAAGAAGAGGACGAGGCAAACAAGATCTCGCTTTTCTATATAGCATGTAACTTTGTAATTTGACCGAATTACGGATTTGTTAATTTGAGTACTGTGGATGAAAAATAATAATTAAATGATTAGGAAATGAAAATAAACAAGTGATTAGTGAAGGACTTGAAATAATCCGGATCCTTTCGAGATTACGATTCAGCTGAGAAGTTTGTGACGATGGCGATGAGGGAATATTGCGCGCCCCAAAACGAACAACAGATCGAATTGAGCTTGTCTCGCTTTAGGGCGCGCTTGTATTATATGTAAAGTATGCCCGACAGTTCGGCTGCGTTGTACAGTGTTTTCTAAGTATCTAGTTCATAGTATGTAATTGAGACATTGTATCTATGCTAATAAGTGATCTGTATCAAATTCATTCTCGTATAGCTTGTACTCCTACTCATGTAGATGCTGAAAGTGATTCGTGTCAAAAAGTATGAATAAAATTAGCAATTTGACAACGTTGTTACTCTCATTTATTACGTCAATATCAGGTCCCCCTTTTTTTAACCTCTATGATTTTTTCATCCAGGCGATTTATTCCTTTTGTTTTTTTAATTTTGTCACAAATATTTTGTCTTTTGTTTACATAATTTGATGACTTTTCGGCACGATAATTATTATTGTGACTGTTTTAATCGCTTCCTTCATCAGCTTTCGAAGGCACTTCAGGATTCAAGAAATCTTGAACTTGTATTATCTTTTCATTAGCACATAAAAAATGGATACATTTTTTTTTAGTCTAATCATTTTTCAAAATGCCTCAAAACAAGAAATTTTCAAAAATAAAATTACGGCGTTAATTTTTACTATTATCATTTTAAGTTATAATACATATTTACATCTACGTGCTGATAACTAGCGAAAGCACATGCGCATCGCTTCACATTGGATTTTCATCGAGCTATGGTCAGCAGTCAGCACCACTGATGCCGTGATGGGGTTGGTCAACTGAAGAGGTCTATAGACCTATAGGTGTACGAATAAGTAGATGGACATGGATATCTCTATGTAGATGGACGTCGGTAACTTGGTTTAACCTTTTTCTTTTTATCAAAAACGAACTACTTTGGTACTGACGAGCAACCTAAGCGCGTGTTAGGCTGAAGACACAAGGAGCGATGATTGGACGAATGACGATTGACGAATGCCGTAAGACTCCATGAGAGTGAGAGAGACCTCTTGACGAATAAACCTCTCTCGCTCTCATACAGTCTTATGGCATTCGTCTTTCGTCCATTCGTCTCTCCATGTGTCTTTAGCCTTACTCGGTTGGCTGACTGAGTCCTACTGAGTAGTGAGTACAGCGAGAGCGCGCTGGCCGAGGAGTACGGGCAGAAAGCGAGCGAGAGACGCTGGCCCCCACAATGCCAAAGACGGTACCCAAACCGATATATATGTATAAATATACTTGTAGGGCTTTGCGACTACTCGTGCCAACCCCCTAATTTTTCGTTTTTATGAAATGAATTCAATGATTGGCAACAACTCAGTTTTCTATATTTATAAAATAATGGAAAAAATAAACGGTAATCATTTTGTACAATCATTTTTCCCTAAATGCGTCATTTTCCCCACAAAATTTAAATCTTACATTATTTTAAAAAGTGTTACAAGAATTTTTCTACGCAGTATTTCACATATCTAAAGTTATCTTTATTTAAACTTTTTTTAACACATAATAAGAATTTAGCATTATTCTCTATTAGTTTGCAATATTTATTTATTCTGCACAATTTAAATACATCAGTTAAAAAAGAATACACATCTAAAGACGAGTATACAAATTATATTTATGACAATAATATCCTACGGTTTAAATTTTGGCAGTTTAAAAAAAAATTTACAAAATCAGCTTACAAAGTATCTTAATATCTTTTTAACAGAACATATTATATGGTTGTACGTTTTTAGCACATAACAAATTTCATACCTTGTTTCTCTCAAGTTAATTTATATCACCTTCATTATTTATAAACGAAAATCACAGAAACATTTACATAATACATCACTAAAAAACTGTTACAGTAAATAACATTATAAAGAGCACCCATGTAAGCTTAGCAGGCTCTCGTGGCACCTTTCCCGTATGAAACGCATTTTTTTAACTTCCTCACAATCCAAAGAGATTTCCTCAAAAATTAATCCAAACAAATAAGTTAATAGATTTTGAGCTACCTCTCTATTTTCGGTCACTCGAATACGAATGAAAATACACTCGCGTTCGAGAGAAAATTAACTCGCATTTAAGAGAAATTTCACTCGAACGGCAATTTTTCAGTTCTTGTTTGAGTGAAATTCTTTCGTCATTAAAGTGAATTTTCTTTTGAATGCTAGTGAATTTGCCACTTAAATGCGAGTGAAACTTTACCTGTATGTAATTGACCGAATATTCACTCATTATGAGCATAAATTCACTTGAACAAATTTGGAGAATACACTTTCTGACGGTGATACAAATTTTTATAAAAAATGATTTTTCATGTGGAAGTCAAGTTTGAAACTAAAGTTAGTGTTTTTAGTACTTGACTGTCTTTACTTAAATTCATTAACAACTATTAGTTTTAACTCTAAATTAATTTGTAATTATCTTAAAGTATTGCATTTTCAAATAATAAAAATTGTTTTTTCAAGTGAAACTAAATAAGTAGAAATAAAACTTAGACTTGATTTTCTCTGCGACAAAAGATTTGTAAGTAAAAACTTTAACATTATCAGAAATATGAACATAAAATCGAAAACATGGGTTTTTTTAAGCTAGTTTTCTGAGCTTGTAAGAGAATAATAGGATGTATTTCATGACAAAATTGCTCCAATTACCGGCTAGACATCTTGGCTCGAATGCTTACAGTAAGTTGCAGTATTTCTAATAATAATAATAATCAAAATCATTTTTCTGATGATTCTTCTTTTAGCTCTTGGCTCTTCGTTATTTATCATTAATTATTGGCTTCGTTTCTTCACATTCCTTGTACTACTACTCTTCCCTCGTTTGGCAGCTCTATCAGAAATTTTTTTAGGTCTTTCTTTGGACACATCATTCTATATAATAGTAAAAAATTAAACTTTTTTGCGCAAATTTTAAAAAAATATCTACCTTATCTACATTTTAAAGTAAATTATTATGTGTTTATATTTTTTTAACTTGTATTGCGGCAATTTTTATCAACCCTCATCCTTTTACTCACAATATCTATGGATCATTAATGAAAAAGATATACTTTTTAATGTTATTGACGATTAACTACCTCGAGCTGACACAGCTTTTTTTTCAGAATCGCAGCATCCGAGCTGGATTCCCTTCTGACCTTGTAAAGTGTTAGTTTCCACCATTCCTGGCTCACTACTTGAAATCATTGTGACTCGTAAAATGACGAACCTTGGAGTCTCATGTCGTTTCTAAGTGATTGGGAAAAAAATTAATGATAATCAGTTTTGTTTCATTTGAATGACCCATATGTTTATGCAATTTTTTAAATTGTATTATTAATAAACCTAGATGCATTAATTTTTTTTGTTTTCATTATTCAATGATTTTCAATTTACATTCTGTAAAATGAATTTAATTACTATATACATTTTAAATATAAATTAAAATAAATACTAAAGTAATAAGAAAATAAATTTCATACTATTTCGTGGACAAATATATCTTGATCTTGAAAGTCAAGGTATTCACTCGCAGTTTCCTCTTCTCTATCTGAACTACTCAGACAGCTACGGTCAGTCTTCTTCGTTACCATCTTATCTCGAATTATGGACGATAATGACGATGCCTTGGAAAAAAAAGTATCATAATCTGCCTTGATAGCTTTTTCCTCCTGCAAGATAAAAGTAGTACATAATGATACAAAGGCGCAAAGTGCACAATGCACCCAACCAAAAATTGCCTGCCCTCGGGGAAAAAAAAAATTTAAAGAATGCACTGATAGAAAGGATTACTTCAAGTTAATGAATAATACATTAACCACAATTTGAGGGTTTGGGTTTATAATCACAATAAGCAGATGTTAGTTAACATTAACGCTGCTGTCATTACATAATAATCAAGGAATGCTCATTTGATGTCATAATCGTATACTCTTGTAACCTCTTAAACGAAATGATGTATATCTGATTCATTAACTGTTAAGAATTAATTACTTGCTTATATTTAAATATACAGTTAATACCAAGACTAAAATACAAGGGATTCTTTCTATTTGTGTGCAAAATGCGTATAAGGATGCGAGGACTTGTGACAGAATTGCGTTAATTAAGTTTGCAGAAAATTTTCATGTATTTTATCTAAAATAGTTATTTAAATTCGTACACATACTTATAGGAAAAAAATTATTTGATTGATAAATGATTGACGATTTTCTTCCAATTAAATAAAACCGTTCATTGAATGGAAATAAACTCATCATTATCATAATCATAAGTATCATCATCTTTATTTTTAAGCGTATACGTTACGTGACCTGTTGCCTGTCAATGGTCTCGTCAGAGGACGATTCATTTATTTTCGAATAATCAAGTTCTTCGGAATCCATTTTTTTATAATCATCATCAGTCAGCAATGTCTTCGTCTTCTAAACCTATGAACTCTTCGTTTCTTGCTTTGCCTAAGAATACATTTTTTTTTATTCATAAGAAATTTGTAATAATTAATTTTATAGATCAACGTATACTTTGAATGCATAAAAGAGAGCGGGGTTATTTCAAAATATTTATAATTTTCATTTTAATCTGTATATACTTTTATCACTTTCTACTTTCCAACGAATTACATAACAATTTTTATGGTAAAATTTTGTTAAGAACTAAAAAAATAATAATACTGCAAGCACTCTAATTAATTAAGGCATCTTTTTAAATTTAATTCGAAAATGCGGGCTAATTTGAAAAACATGCGTATTAAATTTATGAATTTATCTGTATTTTTTTTTGCTTGATTCAAATGATTCTGGGCTTAAAATTTTTGTTTGAACCTCCTTATGGTAGCTCGGAAAAAAAATTTAAGTTTTGTACCTTATCAAGGTTTTTATAAGGGTAAACAAAATTTAATTCGAATTTCTAAATGGTAGCATCTGATAGAGCGTCAAAATATCTCTATTTTGCATTTTGAATCATTTTGATAAAAAATTTTGAATTCTTTTTATCAAAGAAATACTGAGATTTTTGTGGTAGTTCGGGTTGCGCGGTCGTAGGGGTAACACGGGTGGGAAAGCAGCTCCGCATAAAAGAGTTTCTGCAGTGGTTCAAAAGTGGAAAAAAATGTGAAAAGGAGGTGAGAAAAAGATAGTGCGGGAGTTGTTTTGTTACGATAGGTGTTATCCTAAGCAAATACGCGCGCAAGCCAGGAAAAGAAAGAAAAT
>JAPYYV010005734.1:0-15057 GCA_030522625.1 Copidosoma aretas | reverse complement strand
TCACAGTTGTATATGATCAGTTGTCGTATTTGAGCTGTTAGAAGTGGGCAGGGCTTGAGCTAAAGTACGGACGGGGAGGCTCCCCCACTCCAGCTTGTTGGAGAGAGAAAGCTAGAGTGTCTCTCTGCGCATGCGCGAGAACGCTTGGGTAGTTAAAAACACTGGTCTACAGCTGTTAGAGGACGCAACGGGCCGTGCAGCCACGCAGCGGAGCCAGTACCACCTAGTTAAGGCAGAGCGGGCGCACCGAAAGACTACAGCTGCGATAGGGCCTGACAGGCAGTACAAAAAGAGTCGAAGGGAGCAAGGGAGCAAGGTAATATTGGTGGACAGAGTGACGGCCAAATCCCGAGTGTCGATGGGGGAATAATTCTGCAGGATCATTGGGAAGCGTAGGATTCTGGGGTTTCATGTGTGTGTGCGTAAGGAAAAAGGAGACAGTACGGATAACAAACGAACGTCGGTTGTTTTAGAAGCCATCTTGTGTGCGTCGCGCCCGGGTTTGGTTTTTCTTCTGTTGACGCTGGCTCTCGGGTTTCCCGTACGAGAGCGCGAGCAGCGTCAATAGGCCGAGCAACATGGCCGTAAAATTACCACGTTTTACTCAGTCGTACGGACATGTATGTATGTGTAGTGAGTAAGAGATAGGTATATAGGTTTCAGGGGCAGGAGATGGCTAGAAGACGAGATTCTCCGAGCGATTCAAGGAGTCATGGCCGGACAAAACGCGCCTGCCGATAGATACACATACCGGTGGTTACATATTATACAGGTATAATACTATCGGGTTAGACCCAGGCCTACGAATGTTATTGGTGGTGTGGTTATAAAGTGAACATTGCAATTCCGGCCGAATAAACAGTGCTGGACACCAGTGACTTGTTATTGTTGTGTTTAAGGTTTTATTTAGGGTAGATTAGCTTACCCTTCTCTACTTTTCCCTTTTAGGAATTACCTGGCTCTCTCAAGCAAGGTAAGTACAGTCCACCTTCCGGAGAAGAAAAGTTTATAGGAACGGGATACGGTAAGGTATGGTAAAACGAACGAGTTAGTTTGTGACAGGGTGTCGGGTATGCCAATCTTTGGCTGACACACTCTTCGTTACAGATAATGATGGTAATTTTACCGCTACTGTTGGATTTATTCATAATGATGATGATGATGATTATGATGATGATCGTAATGTTAAGGACGATGATTATGATAATGATCTTAATACAGACGATAAAAATCATGACCATGACGATGATGATAATAATAATCATGATGATGATGAAGATGATGATAATAATGATCACGACAATTGTAATAATCATGATTATGATATTTATGATGATAACGATAATGATAAAGATAATAATTATGATGATTACGATACTGATAATAATGATGTAAATGATGATGATGATAATGATGACTATGATGATGACGATGACGACGATAATAGTAACAATAATTATGTTGTCGATATTGATGATTATGTAATTGATGATAATGATGATGATAATGATGTCAATACTGATGATAAATATCTTGATCAGAATGATTATGATTATCCATATGAATAATGTATATTATTATGATGATAGTGACAATAGTGATCATGTTGAGGATAATGATGAAGATGATGGTTATAATAATGATGAGAATGATAATACTGATTATGTTGACGATAGCGACGATGATGATGATAATAATAATAATAATAATGATGACGATGATGAAAATGTTGCTGATAATATTGATAATATAGATGATAATAATGATGATGATTATTCTAACAATGATTATAAAAATGATGATGTAACTCATGACGATAATAATAATAATGTTATATGCAATCATCATGATGATGACGATGGTGATCATCATTATGCTAATAATGACGATGATGATGATAATAATCTTTACAATGATAATGGTGTTGATGATATTAATAGTGATAATAATTCTGGTTATAATTATGATTATGATGCTGATGATAATGACGATGGTGATAAATATTATAATAATGTTACTAATGTTGAGGATGACGATTATGATCCTTATAATAATGATGATGATTATTATTATAATTTTTATGTTTATGGAAAAAACGACAACGATAATAGCAGTAATGATGATCGAATTGATAATGATGATGATAACACCAATGTTAAAATGATGACTATAATGTTAATATTAATAACGAAGGTAATGTCTATATAGACGATTATGATAATGCCGCTACTTTTGATGAGACTAATGATGATACTGACAATGGCACAAGTGGTTATGATTTCGACGATGATGATGATAATGATATCGATATCACCGATGATGTAAATAATATCGATAATCATAATCATGATAATGTTAATAATAATTGCGATGAAGATGAAGATAATGATGTTGATCTTGATGAAAATCATAATAATGAAGATTATAATGACGATAATGATGATGATAAGTATGATGATGATAGCGTACATTATAAAGATAGAGATAATGATGGTAATATTAAAGTTGTAGTGGTGATCAATATATTGCAGCTAATAATAATGATGATAATGATTATAATGCCAATGGAAATAATAATGATGTTATTAACGATAGTGATGATTTAAAAGATGATGATTATAATAACGTAGATGATGCTGGTGAATATGGTAATAATGATGATCATTATGATGAGGATAATAATGACAATATGGATGATGATAATGATGGTGAAAAAAAAAGACTGCGATAATGACGATGACGATGATCATACATATAATGATTATGACGATAATGATAATGATGACGTTCCTGATGCTGATAAAAATATTGATGATAATAATAATGATGATGACAATGACGGCAATGATGGTAGGGACTATGATGAAGATAAAGGTGATAATGATGATAATTATGATAATCATGTCAATCATGATGATGTTTAAGATATTGATGATAGTGATGATGTTTATGATAATAATGATGATGATAATGATAATGATGATATTGATGGTGATAATAATAATAACGAATGTTAAACAAAATATTATGATAATGATGATAATTATATCGACTATAATAGGAATGATGATGGCTATAAAAAATATAATAATAATAATAATAATAATAACGATGATAATAATGTTTATTGTGATAGTATTGATGATTATGTTCCTAGTTATCAGGTTGATGATAAAGAGGATATTATTAATGCCGAGAATAATGATCAAAGTCATAATAATGATGATGATGACGTTAATGTGATGACTTACATTATGATGATGTTGATTAGTATGAGAATGATTATCAATGATTATGATTATGATGTTTTTCATAATAATATTAATGACAATAATAATTATCATAATAACAATGACAAAGACAGTAATGATTACGTTAATGATAATGATAGGAATAATAGTAATGATGACGATAATCATGATGATATTACTTATAATAGTAATTGTAATGATTATTATAATGATGATAATGACGATGATAACAATAGTGACGATGATGATGATATTAATGATAATGATGATGATTTTGATAATAATAATATTAATTATGATAATGATAAAGGCGGTGAAATTTTTAAAAATATAGGTAATAATGTTTAGCGTACTGGTAGTTATAATAATAATAGTTATAACGTAGATTGGATTGATATACTTACGGAGTTTTCACGTGGTGATGTAAAACCCATTAAGATTATTTACTTAATCATTACTTTTTACGCACACTGTCTCTACTACAGCACAAGTCTAATTTTGCTACTAGCGGTAAATTTATACTTGGCACTTCGCAAATATAGGGAAGAGGAAATAAGGAATCAAAGGAAAAACCAAAGAGAAAAAAACTCTTTTCGTTCTCATCCACTAGCTCAATTCTCTAGTACAGCACGCTATTGACCTAAGCCTTAGACGAATATGATGAAATCTTGCACTGATACACACTAATTTTTTCTACCGCTCGAACATCTTTGCAAAGCCCCAACTATAAATTTAACGCTAGTAGCAAAATAATACTTGTGCTATTGTTTGGATAGTCTGCGTATAAAGTTATGATCGCGTAAAAAATCTTAGCAGGTTTTACATTACAACGTAAAAACTCTATAAGTATTTCATCACCATCTACCTTATAGGTAATAGATTATCATTAAGCATCAGACACTTAAATTATTATGTTTATGATTATAATAATAAAAAAAATGATGATGATGATAACGATGGTAATAAAAATGATGATGATAGTAATAATGACAATTATGACGATATTCATGATGATATTACTTATCATAGCAATTATATAAATTGTAATATTGTTATCAATGACTATGATGACGATAGTAATGATTTGGACAATGATGACTATGGTGGCGATGCTACTAATGATGTTAATGATATGTATGATCCTGACGATAATTATGATACTGACGAAGATGATAAAGATGATAATGATAATGATGATAATGATAACTAATAATAATATGATGATGATATTAATGATAATAATGCTAATATTGGCAGTACTGATGAAAACGATCATGTTTATAATAATTATGATTCTAATAATGATAATGATGATGATAATGATAAAGGTTATTGTAGCAATGATAATAATTATGACTATAATGATGATGCTGATGATAATGATGATGATAATGACAGTGATGCTAATAACGATAATAATACTGATAATGACGATCATAATGATGATTATGTTAACAATGATTATAGTGATATTTGTAATAATACTAATCATAATGATGATAATCAAAATGAGTATGAAGATAACGATGATGATGATTATATTAGTAATGGTTATAAAAATGATAATGATTATTATGATGATGATGGTGCTTCTAATAAAAATGGTGATATTAATCATAATCATGATCATAATGATGACGATGGTGATAATAATGTTAATGTAGTGATCAATATAATGCCGATGATCATAAGGATCATTATTATTATGTCAATGATGATGATGAAGTTTCTGATAATGGTGAGGATTTGGATGATATTAAGGATCATAATGACAGTAAAGATGATGATAATTTTGATAATTGTGATGACGATAATGTTAATGATAATAATGACGATTATTATGATAATGACGCTGATGGTAACATCACTCACGATGAAAACGAACATGATGTTGATTATGATCATAATAGTGATTATAATGATGATGATAATGATGATCTTGATAACGGTGTCAATACTGTTGATAATAATCATGATCATGATAATTATATTGATAATGATGACTTGTATGATAATGATGATGATCATTATGATAGTGACCATAGAAAAAAAGAATATTCATAATAATAATGATACTGATGTTCATTGTAATGCTGTTGATGACTTTATTCCTTATTTATAATGCAGTTGACAACAATTATAAGAAAGAAAATGATCAAAATGATTCAACTGATGATGATAAAGTTAATGTAATGATGAGTATAATTGTAATGTTGATCAATATAATCATGATTATAACAACTATTACGATGATGATGTCACTGATGATAGTAATAATGACGCTAATGATAATGATAATAATAATGACAAAGCTAGTAATGATTATGATCTTGTTGATCGTAGTCATATTGATATTTATGTCGATAGTCATGATGATATTAATGACAATAGTAATTATATTATTCATAATAATGATGATGATGACGATGATGACGATAATCATGAATTGGGCGATAATAAGTATTGTGAAACTGACGAGGATGATAAAGGTGATGATGATGATGATGATGTTAATAATGATAATTAATATGATTATAATGATAATGCTTATTATATCGATGATGATATTAAAAAAAATAATAAATATAACGATGATTATGATGATCATGATGATGATGAAGATGATGATGATAAGGATGATGGTGATGATCATGATAATAATAATGATGACGATTATAATGACAATTATGTTACTAATTATTATAGTTACATATTTGATAATAATGATCATAATGATGATAATGACGATGTTTAGAAAGATAAAGTTGATGATGATTATAATGGCAATATTTATAAAAACGATAACGATGATTATGACCATGATGGTGTTACTCATAATAATAGTGATATCAATCTTAATCACGATCATAATAATGATGATGTTGATAGTAATGTTGATGTATTGGTCGATATAATTTCGATGATTATAGGGATGATTATTATTATGTCGATGATGGTAATGATGATGTTACTGATAATGGTAATGGTTTTGATGATAACAATGATCATGACGATTGTGACGATGATGATGATCTCGATGATTATAATGACGATGATGTTGAGAATAAAAATGATGATTATGATGATAATGACGCTGGTGGTAATATTGATGGTGATGACAACGATTATGATGTTAATGATCATTTGAGTAATTATAATGATGATGATGATGATACCGATGACAATACTGATGATAGTGATCCTAACCATGATAATGATAATGATGAGTGCGATTATGATGATCATGATCATGATAAATATAATAGCTATCATGATGATGATGATGATGCTCCGGATAATGATAGTGAATTTGATGATAATAATCATTTTAAAGATGATACTAATAATGATGTATATACTGATAATAAAAATCATAATTACGATAATTTTGATGATAATGATGATGATGATGATGATAGAGGTGATTACTATGAGGATTATTATGATGATGATAGCAATAATAATCATGATAATAATGATGATGTTAATGATATTGCTGGTGATGATGATGATGCCAATGGTCATAAAAATGATAATGATGATACTAATCCCGATAATAATGATGATAATGATGATATTAAAGATTATTATTATAATTTTTATTTTGTTTATAAAGATGGAAACAATAATGACGATAATGATGGTGTAACTTATCATGATGATGATAATGATGATGATTATAATAATTATGACGATAATACTGAAAAACTAATAATAATGATTATGATTATAATAGTGAAGACGATGATGACGATAGTAATGATTTTGACGGTTGTGATAACCATAGTGATGATACCGATGATGAAAATGATATGTATGATCCATTATGATGATCAGTCTAGTAAAGACGATGATGGTTATAACTTATCATTATAATTAAGATTATGATGATGATAATAATTATCATGATGCTAAAAATGGCGATACTGATGGTAACAATAATTATTATGATAAATATGATCATGATGATGATAATGATGATGATGATTATGATATTCAGGATAATAATGATGATGATGACGATAAAAATGATGATGAAGATAACGATACTGATGATAATGATGATGACAATAATGTCGATACTGACGATAATAATTATGATGATAATGATGATGATTATGACGATCATGATGATGCTACTGATGATAATAGTGATATAGATGATAATAATAAAGATAATTTTGAGTATGATAATGATGAATATACTGATGATAAAAATCATAATCATGATAATTATGACAAATGTGATCATGATAAGGATAATGATAAAGATTATGATAATAATTATTACGACAATAGTAATAATTATTATGATTTTATTTATGATGTTGATAGAGATAATAATGATGATGATTACGATCGTATTATTAATGATGATAATGATAATGATGATCATGATGATGTTGATGATAAGTATGATGATGATAATTATAATAAACATGATAATGAAGATGACGACGATAATAGTATCAATAATGATGTTGGTGTTATTGATGGTTATCAAATTGATGATGATGATGATGATGATAATGATGTCAATACTGATGACATATATCTTGATCAGGATGATTATAATTATGATGATGTATATTATTATGATGATGGTGATGATAGTGATCATGTTGAGGATAATGCTGAAGATGATGATTATAATGATGATGAAAATAATAATACTGATTGTGTTGACGGTGGCGACGATAATGATATTTTTAATGATAATAATGATGAAAATAATAATAATGCTACTGATGATAATGATGATTATGATGATTATGATGATGATGATTATTCTGACAATAATTATAAACATAATGATGTAACTAATGACGATAATGATATTAATGTTAAATGTTATTATGATGATGATGACCATGGTGATCGTCATTATGCTAATAATGACGATAATGATGATAATCATCCTGACTATGATGATGATGCTGATGATATTGATAGTGATAATAATTCTTGTTATAATTTTGATTATGATGATGATGATAATGACGATGGTGATAAATATTATATGAATGATGATGATGTTGAAGATGACGATTACAATCTTCATAATAATGATGATTATTATCATTATAATTCTCATGTTGATTAATAAGACGACAACGATAATAACAGAAATGATGATCAATGTGATATTAATGATGATAACACTATTGCTAAGATTATCAATATAATGCAAATGATAATAACTAATATAATGTCTATATCGACGATTATGATGATGCCGCTACTTATAATGAGATTGATGATAATACTGACTTAAAATACGACAATGACCAAGGTGGTTATGATTATGACACTGATGATGATAATGATATCGATATCACTTATGATGTTAATAAAATCGATAATCATGATCATGATAATGTTAATAGTAATCGTGATGATAATGATGAAGATGAAGATAATAATGTTGATCTTGATAAAAATGTTGATCATGATGATTATGATGACGATGATGATGATGATATGTATGATGATGATGATAGCGTATATTATAAAGATAGAGATCATGATAGTAAGAATACTGTGGATGTGTTGATCAATATATTACCGCTGATAATAATGATGACAATCATTATAATACCAATGGTATTAATAATGATGTTATCGACGATGCTGATGATTTTGGAGATGATGATTCTAATAATGAAGATGATGCTGGTTAATATGGTGATGATGATGATCATAATGATGATGATATTGATGACGATATTGATGATGATAATGATGGTGAAAAATATGACAACGATCATGAGGATGACGATGATCATACAGATAAATATTATGACGATAATGATGATGATGATGATGTTACTGAGTCCGATAAAAATATTCATGATAATAATAATGACGATGAAAATGACGGCGATGGTAAGGATTTTGATAAAGATTAAGGTAATGATGATAAAGATGATAATAATAATAATGATTATAACAGTAATTACGATAATGATGATTTCCATAATTATGATGATATTAGTTGTAAAAATAATGATTACGATGCTGATGATAATGATGATGACAATGATTATAAAAATAAGATTGATGACGATGATGATGACATCATGATAAGGATGATCATACTAAGGATATCGATGATTTGTATCATAACTATTATGCTAAAATGATGATAGCAACGATTATGACAGTAATAATAATGTAATTATTAATGATAATGGTGATGACGTTTCTAATGATAATAGAAATATTATTGATAATAATGCCTATAATCATGATGATTGTGATGATAATTTTGATTTTTTATATACATATTGCAATTGATGATAATGATGATGATGATAATAATAACCATAACGATGATAATGATGATCAAGATAAATATACTGATGATGCAGACATTAATGGGATAATTAATAAAGCTTATGTTGTTAGTTATGATAATGATTATGACAACAATTATGATGATGATGTTGCTTATAATGATATTGATGACTATACGAATGATGATTACAATAAAGACAATGATGACAATGATTGTAACGATGCTGATGATGCGAATCTAACCTATGATGATAATGATATGGATAATCATGATTATGATTAGGATGATGATAATCATAATTTTAATAATCATGTCGATCATGATGATGTTGAAGATATTGATAATAGTGATGATATATATGATAATGATGATGATGATAATGATGATGATGATAATGATGGTGATAATAATAATGACGAATGTAAAAAAAATTCCTATAATTATATTGATAATTATATCGACTATAACAGGAATGATGATAATAACAAAAAAATATAAAAATAAGAATAAAAATGATGATAGTATTGTTAATCGTAATAGTATTGATCATTATGTTCCTAATCATCATGCGGATGATTACGGAGACATTATTATTGACGATAATGATGATCAAAATGATAATGATGATGATGATGACGTTATTATGATGATTAATATAATGCGATTGTTGATTATTATGATTATGCTTATAACGACGATTGTACAGGATTTTGCTATACTGTTATTCCTTTAGCGGAGAGTCTATAGGGCAGATCGTGCGTATACGGCGGCTGGCCGACTTCGGTAGGTAGGAGTAGGGGGAGAGGCCCTGCGAGCTCCTCTGCTATTGTGCGCGTTGTGCTGCCAGCCCTTGCTCTCTCGCGTCGTGGCCTCTGAACAGGCAAGTAGCAACTAACGACACATGTAATATTTTAAGGCATTAAACAAAAATGTAGTAAAATTAAACCAGAGTAAAGTGTCCTTTATTTTCCATCCTGCAATGCTGGAATATCTCTCGTGATCAAGCCGAAATCGCAAACATTTGGTGCATCGGCCGGAAAAAGCGTAGCTTGGCAGCGTCTGCAAGAAGATCAGTGGCTCGTGTTGTTTTTTTGCTGTGCTGTTGTTGAGTGCGACGGAGAGCCAGCTCGCTGAGTTGGTGCGGTCGGCCTGTAGTGCGACGCGCACTTTATAATCGCAACCGCCGATGTGGTTGCTCGTATACCATAAGTGCCGGCTTCTCTCCGTGCGGGCGACCTCGTGCTCGCCGGTTCGAGTTGTTGTGTACGCGAGTGAACGTGGTAGGTTCCCCACGCGTTGGCACTGCGGAGCTTGCCATTTTTGTGTGTGCACGAATCATTTCCGCCATTTTGGCTTCGAGTCATGTGGCTGCCACCGGGCTTAATATATCTCTCTCTTCAGCCCATGGAGCTTGTGCGGTCGGCCTGTAGTGCAACGCGCACATCATAGTTGCGAGAGCTGTTTCTGCTGTTGTTGCTGTGCGGGCCACCTCGTGCTCACCCGGCTGCTGCTGTTGGTGCTGTGCGGGCCTCCTTTGAGCAGGCCACCTCGTGCTCACCCCGCTGTTACTGTTGGTGCTGTGCGGGCCTCTCTCCGTGCGTGCCACCTCGTGCTCACCCTGCTGCTGCTGTTGCTGCGCAGGTCTCTCTCCTTATGCGGGCCATTCCGCGCTTGCCCCGCTGTTGCTGCTGTTGCTGCTGTGCAGGCCACCTCGTGCTCGCTCCGCTGCTGCTGTTGCTGCTGCGCGGGCTTCTCTCCTTGTGCGGGCCATCTCGTGCTCGCCCTGCTGCTGCTGTTGGTGCTGTGCAGGCCTTTCTCCGTGTGGGCCACCTCGTGCTCGCCCTGCTGCTGCTATTGCTGCGCGGGTCTCTCCCTGTGTGGGCCATTCTGCGCTCGCCCCGCTATTGCTGCTGTAGGTGCTGTGCGGGCCTCCTTGTACGGGCCACCTCGTGCTCGCCCCGCTGCTGCTACTGCTGCTGTGCGGACCACTTCACGCTCGCCTCGCTGTTGCTGCTGTTTGTGCTATGCAGGCCACCCGGTGCTCACCCCGCTGAAGCTTCTGCTGCTGCACGGGCTTTTCTTCCTGCTTTTCTTTTTTTTCTGTTTCTAGGACCTTCTGTAGTCTTACTTGAAGATCCTTTACATTGAATAGCCAACATCATGGTTACACTTACAGAGGCGTTAGCAGAGCAAGATGATTTGGTGGAAATACTTACCAATGCTCTGCCAAATTTAAAAAAGACGCCTCAAGAGAGACAAAATGTAGTTCACTTCGAAGGCCGAAAAAAGGTTATTCAAAAATCCTGGAATGCCTTTTTTGAGAATCGTCGAATGATGATGCGCTCCAAAGACATCGGAAATTCTCGTCACACCATAAACAACGTTATGCAGTCTGCCGAAGAAGCCTATCTAGATGCCTTGTACTATATCGAAAGCGCCATCCAAAGGCTTGAAGGGGACCAGGACCACGGCCCTCGACCGATAAGCGACCGACTACAACGGCACAGGTAGTGTCTTAACAAATCCAACTACCCAAGATCGATCTGCCCAGCTTCGACGGTAATCCACTTTAATGGATTAGCTTTAAGGATCAATTCCACGCCTTGGTTTATGAGGTTAAAGGTTTGACTTATATCCGGAAATTTTCATACTTAAAATCATCCTTAAGTGGTGAAGCTGCGAATGTTATTGCGAATAATTCTCCAACGAATGAAAGTTATCAGTCTGCCCTTGCAGATTTAAAGGCACGGTACGATAATACGGGTGTACTATCAACTACATGCCTGCGCAAGCTACTTTAAATCGAGTCTATGAAGACCTCCAATGCTGCGGACCTTAAGTCAATTAATAATTCATTCAAACAAATAATCCGAGCTTTGGATGGTCTTCATAAGCCAATCGCAATTTGGGGTGAATGGTTTGTTTTCCTCCTGTCAGAGGAACTCGATAAATTTACTCGTGTTTAATGGGAAACTTCCCTAACTGATAGTAAAGATGTTCCTACTTTTGAACAATTAAGCAGTTTTTTGGAAAATGGCATGCAGGCCCTTGAGGCTGTAAGTCAATCAGAAAGATTACAACCACGAGACTTGTCTGGCACGAGTAAACGAGCCTCAAAGTTGCACAATCCAAAATTAACTTTATGCACTAACGAATGCGCCTCTTGCGCTTCAGTTTAAAATAAATCCAATGAATCTTGTACAATTTGCTTCGATGATCATACCATAAATGAGTGCAATAGTTTTAAAAAACAAAGTCCAACTCAGAGAAAAAAACATGTTCTACAAGCAAAATTGTGCTTTCTATGTTTGAAACCTGGTCATAGTTTAAACACTTGCGACTCATCCTATAGATGTAATAATTGCAATAGTAAACATCACATCTTGCTGCACGATGCCTTCGGTAAAGATTCTGACCATAAAAGGACGCATAAATCATCGCGCAATCGAATCCGACAAACCTGTGTAGCTGACAAAAAAGAATCAGATGATTCCAACTCATCCGGTTCCGATAGTGAGGTTCAAAATTATTCGGCCAATTTCCCCCCTGTACCTCATAACTACGTAGTCTTGATGTCAACCGCCTTGGTAAGACTTACTTCTAAGGCCGGCAAAAGGGCGGTATTTAGAGCCCTTTTAGATACTGCTTCTAATTCTTCCTTCGTCTCCAAGCACGCAGCCTAGTCCCACGAGCTATCCAGACGTCAAGTCAAAAGTACTCTGTTCGGTATCAACTCTTGCAACGCGGGCAAGTAAAGGAGGAAGTCAGTCTATCTGTCCCTCCTATTGAAGGTCAAACACCATCATTGCCCTTCGCTGCTCTAATTTTGGGGCAGTTGACTCGTGCTACTCCGAGCGTTCAGGTCCTTCACCTTAATTGGCCCCATATTTATAAGCTGAAATTGGCAGATCCAACCTTCGCAACACCAGGTCCTATCAATGTCATCTTAGGAGCTGATTTAACGGGTTTTTTGTTTAAGGATGGCACTCGTTCTGGCTCACTGCAGGAGCCGGTGGCTAGTCTGACCATCTTTGGCTGGGTTTTGTCAGGAAAGGCCTGTTCACTCGACTCTTGTCGATCCTCTGACCCTCCTCAGGAGACTCAAACCTATGTCTCGTGTGTTGATTTTAAGTCCGAGCTTTTCTGGGAACCTTCTTGCTCATTGAAAACCCCGGTAGATAGTAGACCAATCACTTGCCTTGTAAGCAGACGCCTAACAGAAAACCAAGGTAGTTCTGATGCTCATTCGACCGAAAATTGTACGAAATAAGACTTAAAAAAGTTTTAGGAAATCGAAGATCTTCATAAACCTGCCATATTATCAGAGGAGGACATCAAGTGCGAACAGTTCTTTGTAGATTCCGTTAAGCGAACTGACGAAGGTAGATATGTGGTTTCACTCTCTTTCAAACTTGAACCTAATAAGTATTTATCACCTAATTTTAAACTCTCCTCACGGCTTTTTTCCAATTTGGAAAATAGACTGCAGCGTAACCCCATTCTAAAGGGAAAATATATTGATTTTATGAACGATTGCCTGTCCTCGAACCACATGTCTGCCTCGCGTCTGCCCACCAGCACTGGAAGCTTTCTTCCACATCCTGGAGTTTTTAAAAATTCTTCTTCGCAAAAAAAAATCCGAGTCGTATTCAATGGTTTGTCAAAAGGCCCATCTGGTTATTCTTTGAATAATTGTTTGCACGCAGGCCCTAAACTCCAAAAGGATATCTGGGTGGTTCTGACTCGCTGGCGCATGTATAGGATCGCATTTACTGCGGATATAGTGCAAATGTTTCGGCAGGTTCTATTTGAGCCCAAGGATCGCCAGTGACAAAAGGTACTGTGGCGTGACAGCCCTGACCTAATATTGACCAGTTTTGACTTAAATACGGTAACCTATGGCCTCACTTCGGCGCTTTTCACGCCTTAAGAGTCTTAAGACCATAGATGAACGAATAAAGTACCCGCTCGGAGCGGAGATAATTCTCAATAATTCCTATATGGATGATTTTTATGTAGAAGCAGATAACGAAGCTCAGGCTTTTACTGCTCAAAAGGAGTAGATTGATATCCTCAGGCCAAGTGAATGGGCTTTTAATACACCTAATCTATATCTAGAGGACAAAGAAGGCTCGAAACATCTAACCCAAGTCGAGGGCGTTTCCGCCCTGGGACTTTGATGGAACCCCTATTCAGATACATTCTCGTCAAAAGTCACTCTACCCCCTAACACTACTGAACCACCAACAAAACGCATAATACTATCTTAAATAGCCCGTCTGTTTGACCCTCAGGGATGGTTTGCTCCAACTTTAATATTTAATTTAATAATTAAACATAAGCCAATTTTGGAGTGTATATTTTTTTATTTCATGACGATTGTCGACGTTTCACCACGCAAGGTGGCCTCTAGAGGACATATATTAACAGCTCAGCTTGAGCTGGTACCTCAAGCACTTCCCACCATTGACCATAGGAATCTTAGTCTTAATTTACATCTTACAAGAC
>JAPYYV010005733.1:0-15058 GCA_030522625.1 Copidosoma aretas | reverse complement strand
AACCACACTAAAATTCGACCTCTCCGAGCGCAGTGGTAGCGTAACTGAGACCCATAACCTGAAGGCGTTGTGGTAATAGACTATAGCTGAGTAGGAGAGATCGAGAAGAAATTAGAGCGGGGTTTTATTTGAATAGCTTTATTATTCGTACGAACGTACAGATAGCCACGACCGCTCGCTATCGCTATTCAGCTCAAACTGAAATTACACTCTACAGTTTGTCGCTGTGCACCAGTGCTGACAACTAACAGAGACCGACATATATATACACGGCAAGCACCATGTGAGCACCACATACCTCAGCGACTGTATTCTTTCAATAATTGAGATAGAAAATTTTGAAAAATCGTTTTTTCGTAGGAAATATGCACTGTAGTATTTTAAGTATATTGAAAAAAAAGTGTTGAAAATTAAATTATGTGTCTGCAAGGTCTGTTTGATAAGTATGTAAATTGACTCCATTTAACTTCATTCATGTTATTTACAAGTTATATATCCGGGCCACCTTCCGAGTAATATCCTTCCTAACACACACACGTAGCCCGACTATATGTTGACCAACTTAAGTAAAATACTTTAGTTTCAGGTAATTAGGTCGGTTGAGTTGTTTTCAACCCATACGGTTCACTAAATTATCAATAATTTTTATAGTAATGATAAACAATTTATGCAACTAAGCACCACAATATCTTGCACGACGTAAAAACTATGGATATTACAAGATAGTCGTTTAGCTGATGATTTTTGAAGCGTTGTTTGATTGATTTTTCTAATAATTGGCTCAAATGAAATGTCTCGATCAACAAAGTAATCCAAAAAATTGTCTAGAAAAAAGTGGCTTAGTGCAGTGATTTTATATTGCAAAACTAGTTTAAAAATCGCTTTTATCCCAGTTTTTTCAAAATATCTTGAAAACAAAGAGTTTTATCTAGAAGAGTTTTGCAACAAAGTTGTTTAGCGGATAATGTAACGTAAAAATAATATTTTCTTAGCACTAAAACAATCAATTGTTCTGACGAAAAATCATGTTAAAATGTCGTAGGACAAAAATCAAAACTAATAAATAACTATTAAAGAACGATAAGATTTTGCAATATTTGAATATTACATAGTCGTTACTATTATAAACATAGAGGTATAAGAAAAGAGCACGCCACAGGCTCGGCTGCGTGATGCCAGGAGTGAGAGAGATGGCTGTGGGAAGGCCCCCCCCCTTTTCAGTCCTTTTCGCTTAGTATAGTCTCGATGCTCGATACTACAGGGGGGACCTCCTTGCAGCCATCTCTCTCACTCCTGGCATTACCGTAGTATACAGAGTTGAATCGACATCGCGCGCTCTATTCTTATACCTCTATGATTATAAACAAAATTCGCCTAGTCCAGTTGCCCATTCACAATATGATGACTTATTATTCAATCATTAAGTTGAATCTTTGATGAGCTGTCCTTTCTGGCACTGTCATAGGATCCCGATGAAACAAATTGGAATAGGCAGGCAATGACGATCTCTCAATGTGCTTTTTATAAGAAATTTTTAATAAGTAATTTTTTGCAGTTTAAAGAAAACCTTTTTATGCATCGTTACATTGTTGACTCGCAGATTGAAGGTTTGCAATGGAGTGCATTAAATTGCGCTAATTTTTGGAGGGCTGGCAATCCTGGCACTACCCTGCTATTCCGATAAAACCGATTAGAATCAGTAGATGTAAACAATATCTTACGTCTCACAAATTTTCGAAAATTTTCAATGAGTAATAATTTTGTTACCACCAAAAAATTATTTTTCGTGTGTTGTCATTTGGTCAATTAACAATGAAGAGGTTTACAACAAAGTGCATCACCCCGAAATCAGATTATCGTTATTTTAAATGTTTACTTTGCAGTGGAAAATTTTGTCCGCTCGACTTGATATGTCATAAAAATTGGATATTATTTATGAAAAATGGTGTATTGGCTGCGGCAAGCCAAGCGTGCCGAAGGTGATTAAAGTGTCCCGAAGGGCAGTGTACAGACCGCCGCAGAGTGGGGCTAATCGCCAAAAAGCTGACCATAAATCGAAAAATGAAGTAATTTATCTGTAATTTTGTACTCAAAGATTTTTGGAGTCGTTGATTACGAATTTGATGTCGTACTTACAGAAATTTTTTCTCTGCATTTCCTAATTACCACCCCCTTGCATAAAATACCCCTTGTTTTATACTGCAGTCGAGTGACATATCATTTTCAAGTCTTTTGGGGTCGCTGATTACGAATTTGATGTCGTAATTACAAAAATGTACCCCCTTTATCACCTTATGACCACCCCTTTGCATAAACTACCCCTTGTTTCATAATGCAATCGAGTGACACATCATTTTCAAGGTTTTTGGGGTCACTGATTACAAATTTAAGGTAATATCTTAAATAAATAATACAGTTGGCAAGTGAGAAGTAATCACTTTTTTGTTTATTCTTACATAATTCTATTTAATATCTTAATATAAGAAAAATGTTGTTTCATCATCCGTGGAATTTTCAGTTGTATCTGTTGTAACATATACAGTCGTCGATGAATCCTCATGTATTGCACTTTCATCTTGCATAATAAGAGATGGCTGTAATAACACATGTACAACATCTTTTGACAAAGATTTTATCGGCTTTGTAGGCAAATCCCGACCACTTGAAATAAATGAATCCGAAGAAACGAAAAATCTGTTGAAGACGTCTTGCATAGTCTTTGCTCGTGAGGACTTGCGATAAAAGTTTTCACGGGATTTGTTGAAGAATTTATTGCATAACTCTTAAGCATCTTTAGACATTTGTCCTCTTGGTAGAAGGGCGTAAGATATTATGCTCGAACCATGAATTAAAATTTTGTGGACTGTAGTCGGCATGTAATACCACTCATAAAGATCAACGAATTCATGTGCCGCTTTTATACAGTATTTCTCGAACTCTTAAATATTAACGTTATGTCCAGATGGCGAGGTTTATAAGTGACGTAAATCTCGTAAATTATAGCTGGGTCAACACCAGTTATTCTTGCAGAAACCTTGTAATTTTCAAAGAAGCGACAAGCAGTATAACCATCATTGGTACTTCCGTACGCTTGTTTTGGTCTGTCGACTATAAGGCCCAATTCTGTTTTGAAAGCCTTTTGAATGCTTTATTTTTTTTCTTGCACATACTTTTTATCCGCATGAGAACGAGCTTGCCATTTTTGTATTTCTAATTAATAAGATAAATGTAAGCAACATTCGAACATTCTAATCCAAGCATGAAGAGAGGAAATCCCAAATTCTAAATTTTTTTCATTGACTTGCTTATACAAAATATAATCTATATTGTTGAAATCTTTTGATTTTATGCCGCATAAATAACAACGTTGGGCTTATGAAGTACTTGTTAGAGAGTTGCATATTTCCCCATCAATCATGGTCAATGCTAATTGATAATTTACTACTGTGTCATTTCCTTTTTTATTTATTTTAAAAGGGACAAGAGAATCGATTTAATTTTTTAATCGGTTAGTTATTTCCAAAATTACTTCTGTAGTCTCTCGTATAAACTGCGTTTTAATTGGTCTGCAAAATCTTAGGGACGAAGGTCTAAGATTTTTCCGAACATAGGTGCTTTCTCCCATTGCATTATTTGTATATGTAAGTTGAAGTGGCACAAATAAAGTATAAAAAAATCTTGTCTGTTTGGTCCGGATTCTCATCGAATTTTTGCTTATAAACGCTCTGTCTGGAACTTCCATCGCATCCCCATTTTCCAATTAAAACTAAGTTTTGTAATTGCTCAGCGCTAAAAGTGTGAATCACATTTAAGAAAGTCTACTATTCGACCTACAGCATTATCAAGGAGAGCTTGTAATTGTAGTTCAGCTGAACTTTCACTTGAAATAATAGGAATGTTGGGATAGCAAACTTTTTTTGCTTTTGACACTACTTTATAAGAAGGGAACAGAAATGATTTTTTCTTTAAATCATCACTTCTTAATTGTTGATACTTGATTTTTGAAAATTGTAATTCTATATATAACGAAAGAGCTTTGTGTGCCGTGAATTTTTCATAACTATAATCTAATTGTAAGTACTTACGGGCCTTTTTTGCTTTTCTGGGACTGCCTTCAACAACCTATTTTAATAGCGCTGCAGCACCTTTTTTTCCTTCTGAATTGAGTTTCATTTGCGTCGCATAAGTTAGTTCTTCAGTACTTGTTAGCGAACGCAAATTTACATTTTTTCGGCACATGCTTCTCTCAGTACTACTTTCAAAATCGACAGTAGGCCTACATTTTTTACGTGTAAAACTTGTTTTTTCTTCATCATGGATCAAAGGGATCAAAGGGACAAATACTTGTAGCCAATCGCCATTATTTATAAGGAATCTTGATTCTGTTCTATAACTTTTCTGCCATTTTTCTTTCACATCGAATTATAGTTTCGTTACTGTTTTCTTAAGAGTATCAGGAAGAGTATGTTGAGACTACAGTTTGTGGGCTATGAGTTCTTCAATCTGAGTGATTTCACAGAACCTTTAACATTCCATAAAGCAGCTGTTAAAAAGAGTATATTAAATAATTACATGCGAAAAAGTTTTTTTTTTTAATTGTAAATTTGTTTGAGAGATGTCTTATTGGAAAAGTAGAATATAAACATAATTATAAAACGCAACAAAGTTTAATAAATTTTTGTGGAATAACCCATATATATCTGTACGTGTGACTCGGATTTGTATGTATTACAACCTCGCGCCACATCTAAGAAAATTGAATTATTATTTTATGGTTATATGGCCAAGAAAATGTATAAAAATAAGTTTTGTTCGTATTTCGCTATTGCTTGGCGAGTGAAAATAAAATTTTTTTTTCAAACATACATTAAAAATATAGGGGCAGTTAGAAGCCACTAATTTTTTTTTTTTTTATAGATGATACTTTGACCTACAATCTCTAATATGTTTGATGAAAGAATTCTACAGAACTATTGAACTTTTTTACTTTTAACTGATTTTTTTTTAAATTAAAAATGTAAAAAACCACGAATTTAATTATTTTCCTAATAATTCAAATCAAATCAATCCCCATTTTTAATATACTATTATATTTTGCTTACCTCCAGAAGTATAGTCTATTTTTTTTTCACTGCATTAAGATTTATTTCGTAATTTTTACACTTACTTTTGCACTACTATAATTTTGTAACTACTATATCCGATGACTAATCTTCAAGTTAAGGTAACTTGCAACTGCAATTCCAGAATAGGTAAAGGTAGATTGACACTTTTCGATACATTTCATGATGTATAGGGTATTCCTACAGTTAACCCAACAGAAAAAAAAACCAACCAAAAAATTTTTTTTTACTTTTGGCCAGCTTTTCGGCGCACTGTGGCGCTGACATTTCTGCCGCGTGTTTGTTTGCGTAATTAATTACTCATACACGGATGTGCATTAGATTTTTTCTTACGTCATTGCTTCCCAGCTCTATAATAGTGTTATTTATTTTATTGTATGTTAAGTAAAAGTGACAATGAGTGTGGAGTCGAAAGAGTAATTAGAACGACTAATTCAAGTAAACAAGTATTAAGTATCGTATTTTGGCTTCCGCTGGTCCTATAACAAATTTTTTTTTTGGCGAAATTTATAAAAGAAGGCGTCATCTAATGCACTTTTTTTCATGTCTTAAATGAAAATCAACAAAATTACAAACCATAAAAAATTGTTTTTGTGACAAAAATATTACTAATGGAAAATTTACAATATTTCGTGAGATTTAAGGTAGAGTTAATGCCTTCTGATTGTAATTGGTTTCATGGGAATTGTAGGGTGATGCCAGGATTTGCAACCTTACAAAGTTTCAACTTGATAATGTCACAAGAGGTAGCCATATCGTTTCTGGGCAAGTAGTTTAAGCACATTTTGTTTTTAATAGTAAAACCTATGTATTGTTTAAATTTTGGCTGATTATATTTATTTTTACATTAGTTACTTAATGATTTAAATTTGTCGTCTTCTGACTTCTCAGAAATTTTTTTCTGAATTATTCAATTGTTTGAAATACAGAAGTCTTGCATAAAATGTCCGCTGAACAACTTTTACTCGAAAATTTTTTTGCCCAGTACCTGTAAGAATCGTTTTTATTGGGTTGACACAGACATAGTTTTCTTTTTAATTGCGGCATTTGAAAACCAAAAGTGATAAAAAACCGGTATAAATGTGTATGTGTGTGTGTGTTTATTTGTGTGGGGGTTTAGATATTCGTAAGTCCATGAAATAGTGTGTACCAACTTAACTTTGGACGTGTATCTTAAAAATTAAGTAAATCATGCATAAAAAAATCATTTACCATGCCCATGAGATGATAGCAATATCGCGATGCACAAATAAAAAGGTTAGTGAAGAAAGAATTAAAATCTGAGTTTTTAATGTTTTGTCTTCAACTCTATTCGTTACCAACAAAATATTTTCAGAATGGTGAAGCAGTTTTTAGCAATTGATTTGAGCATGCAAGCGCTAGCGCGCTGTTCAGCAATCATTTCATGCTATCATCATTAAAAAAAATAATAAGAATCGCTGAAACTTAGACACAGATGACAAGATAGACCAACAATATTCACATATGTGTAGTTTCTTAGGGGTCATTTATAGTGAGCCGTCAGAGCCAGAGATGGCTGCATCCAGTCGCAGCAAGAGCCAGCCAATTACGTTAGCATTGGCTAGAAGTAGGGTGCAGTAGCTTGCTGCAGCCAGCAACAGCTTAATCTATATTCTATTTATGGGCTACGTGAATACAGAAACGATACATGGGGCTGCCATAGAGATATACGAATAGAGTGGACAAGCACTATGCACGGCCGCAAGTGGTAGCGATAGCAAAATCAAGTGTAACGGGGCATCTGTCTGAGAGTGAGCAAGTCACAGTAGCCAATAGCGTGTATTAGAGGGACAAAGATGGATGCCCCGTTACGCTCAATTTTTCTATCGCATAACACACCTGCTTGTCTGCTCTATTCTAATATCTCTTTGGAGGCTGCTGCTGACTGCAGCAAGCTACTGCTCTCTCCAACTAGCCACTTCCTCTTGTAATTGGCTGGCACTTCCATCTACGTGCTGCAGCCAGCCATGGCTTTAACTGCTTACTATATACGATTCCCTAGCATGGCTAGCAGCAGAGACCATCCAGATGATAATAAACTTACTTTATATAGATGATTTGATCCATTGTATGGATAAAGTTTTAATCAATTCTGTTTGCAGTTTTGGATCCATTCTTGATCTACTTTGGCTATCGTACTGGATAATGTATCATGTAACACTGTCCCAAATAGATATACCAAAATACGCATCGTTACATTTCAAACAGACTACACTATAGTCTGGTCTGCTTGATTCGTTTCTTATTTATGCATATTCAGAATAAATTCATGACTAAATCCGCAATCAAAACGTAATTATTCAGCAGTCCAGGAAATTAATCAATATTATAAAATCTGCGTTATAGTTTTACTGCCAGATTTTCCACGCTAGACATAAGTGGGAAAGCCGCAATAAAACAAGCTTTTTGAGAAGAAACAGATTTTTTTTAATTATTAGGTTTTTACAAATAAAATGACTATATTGTATTTTATCATTTCGTAGATAGCAGTGAAATAAGATGAGGTTTAGGATCTCTCGTACATACTACTGTTCTTTGGTAACATGGTGCCGATATAAAAAATAATAATGAACGAATAATCACAAGCTGGTGTGTAAAAGTAAATTGGCTTTTCATGTCAATCAAATGATGCCACTTATTACTTGTCTACATTTTAAATACATCTATGTTCATGTATTTTACTTATTTATTGATTGTAAACCTGTACTGCATTTACATTTATCATCAATATTATACATTATTTTATTTACTTCTTTTATAACCTCTAATTATTTGCACTACAGCACGTAGGACAACGTATACTAAATACAGAATTCGGCTCCAGTCTGGATCAATTCTTGATCTATTTTCCAAAAGTCCAGTAATCTTGATCCATTATGGATTGAGACCTACGAAAACAATAGATCCAGACTGGATCCATATGATGAATCTATTCTTGATCCAATGGTTCGGTATGAATCTGGAATGGATCAATATTGTAAGATTATTTCCATTTCGGCAGCTGCTTGCTACAGCCAGCAACAGCTTCGTCTGTAGTACATACATTATGCCCTAAATGTTTACAAAAAATTAACATAGGGCTGCTACTGGCTGCAGCAGGCTACTGCTGCCACCAGCCAGCCATTTCCGCTTGTAATTGACTGACGCTTCTGATGCTTGCTGCTGCAAGTAGCAGCCAGCCACGGATTCGACCGCTTACCATAAAAGGCTTGGCAAAGCCATTATAATGTTAGGATTCTCTTGATTAGCAGTGACATGTGGTCATCCTTCGTGTCCACAGTGGCACTAGGCATGAACGTTGCATGCTCTTACGTGAAGGCATGTATGCGGCCAAGCAAGGGAGTAGGTGATAAGGACATCGAAAGATAATAGCTGGTCTCTAAAACGGCACAGGACACCGAAACAGATACTTAAGTAAGGCGTACTCTGAAGTTATCTCAAGCTCAAGGAACTTTGTTGGAGTGTGCACGTTTAAAAGCAATTAAATTTGTCATTAAAAATTTCGGCGGTACTTATCTCGAAATTGTATGGAACCTGTAGCGGGATGGCTAGTTCTGACTGAGTTGTTAAAAACTAGTCCTTGGACTTGAGAAGAAAAGCTAGAGGAAAGGGTCCATCTCGGTGGGGGAGCGATAATCGACTGTCAAAAAATGACGCTCCGTTATAAAAAGTTATGCACTTCCTCACCATCTACAAAAGAGGTCAGTCGTCACCAAGTACTACACCTACCGACTAGTTAGAAAAAGTACGCCTGCTTCCGTTGTATCGCCGAAGCGAGTCCTGCATGTAAGCTCAATCTTGAGGTGGGCCGCTTTGGATTTTTGACATCCAATGGATCGGATTGCACTAGTTCTCTCTCGTTTGCTCCCTCCAAAATTTAAGGAATACTCTGAGGGCGGTCAATGACGGCCGAAGAACAAGCCATGAGCAAAACTTGACAAAGCAAAGGGATGCCTGATAATAAACTCAAAAAGTGAATGCATTAGGCAGTAGGGAGCCCCCGCAGAGACGTTAATAACGACTTTTGACCCAGGACTGGAAGTGAAAAAGTAAAAAGTGACATAATTTGATAGCATCGTAGGAATAACCGATCCACATGTAAGCTTAACATTGTTGGTTGTAAAAGGCTTTCTGAAAGGTGGAGAAGTGGTTTTGGGGATTTTCCTTCAGTAAATTGACGAGCGTGGCGAATTCGAGGTACCTCTAGCCGGGCTTGGAGATCATTTAATCCCGCCTCAGGTTTTTCCCCGGTCAGGTAAACTGGTCTATGTTTGACGAGGAACTCAAGAAAGTCTTGGCAGATAGACTGGACCCTCTTAGACTGATAAATACCGACAAAGTCGAAAAGTATGCACAACAACCAAATAAGGTCTTAACTAAATTATGCCAGTGCTTAATGCCGACCAAAAATCAGAAGGGGATGCAGAACCCGTAGTGGAGTGACGATCTAGCAGATGCAAAGAGTGAATCAAATAAAGCTCTTAGACTGATGAAAAGAAAAAGAATATGTGATCGAGAAAAGTATGTAGAGTTTAAAATCTTAAAGCGGTAGTACTTGATGAAAAATAAAAATTCCTAGAGTGAAACTTGGAGGGAATTTATTACGAAGGTCGGTAATGAAGATATTTTTGGATGTGTCCATCGACATATTTCCGAAAAAATTACTTCACGCACGGCTTCCAACACCTTAAGAACATAATATGGGCGTTCACTCACCATATCAGATACTGCTCTCACCCTGCTGGCTACTCACAAACCGGATGATGCTAACTCGGGCGACTCCCTAGAGCTCAGTATGATGAGGAAAGATGTAGGGGTGTGTCCGGATACCAGAGACGTGCAAAGCATCTGTTCCGGAATCTGAAAGGACGTACAGCGTAAGGATGAAAATCTTTGTGCAGTGGGTCAAGTCGGCCAGACCAATGGGCACTAAATTTTTTTCAAGTACTTTCTTTAAGGCGAATTTTGCCGATTCAACAGACGATTCCTAGGTCCTAAGAAGATTAGTTAAAGACGTTTCTCATGAGGTGTGTCAGTTCATAGCAGAAGTACATCGCACTGTACTATCGTACCATTTAAACTACTCATTATAAACGATCTCTAAGAAAAATGTATTTTTCCGGGGTTTTATTAAAAGGCTAAGTTAATATAGAAGCATAACTAAACTGTTATCTATTTTAAAGATCATCAATAGAATCGAAAGAAAAATCAAGATGCCGAAAAAGGATTCATGTTTGTAAAATTTTTAAAAAAGATGATAATTTTAAAAAGCACTTTAAACTGATGCAATTTTAGGTCTTTCACATAGACGTGTATACATTATTACATAACCATCTTATAAATCATATCTTTTAAACGTGTAAGAAATCGCCTTTTCGTCATGAGAAATAAACTTAAGTTAGAAATAGCAAATTTTATCGCTGTCCTTAGAAAATTACACTGCTAAGGCGCACTCAGAATGCTTTATCGGGATACAAAATCAGTAGTTACGAAAAAATCGAATTTTTCTAAAATTTATATATGTCATGGACTATCTTTTTTCATCCTATTAAAAATTGTTAATGTGAGGATATTAACACTAGTTTGTAAGACAATTGTGTTCAAATATCGCCTTTTAACATAGGTTGTAACAGGGTACAGCCACAACAGCTTCACAAACATACGTAACATATCTAACATCTTATTTATATAAAATACTGGACAAATCTTCAGAATCTCTACTTTATTTTAGTTTATTCAAATTGTGTTGTTATGGGACAGAATTAAAGGCAGGAAGAAAAATGTTTAACATTACAAAAGCATGCAGTCATAACTGATAAGACTGTCATAAAACAGTCAATAATGCACTTTACTGTATTTTACTGATTGTCTACCTTAATACAAAACTAATCCATTAAGTTTGACATTCAAACTATTTTCTATGACATTGCAATGAAAATATGCAAAGAAATATGATCATTTAGGTAAATGCAGTCAATGGATACCGATATCTAAATGTTCTAAAAAATTTCACTAAATGATAGGGCTTTTTAAAATATAAGAAATTAGAAGATTTTAAGATAGCGGTGTCCGAAAATTTGTAGATAAATAAATAAAATTATTCCTTGGTCACATTTCATGTAATTGTTGCTATTTTTATGTAATCCTGTCCCATATATAGGTGGCTTCAAAGATTTTTTAAAGATTTTTTTCTAATTTATTAAAACATTGTGTACATCAAAAATCAGCACTCATTGTAATACAAACATTAAAATCCTTATCCGATTTTAATAAACAAGGCGTAGTTTTAATTCTCGATCTAAATAGCTACGAAATCAATGTTTTGATTTTTCAGTGAATGACGGACAATTACAAATATTTATTGTGTTTAATAATATTTTAATGTAGTGAGTTAAAATTTATTTTTACATTTAACCTATACTGACAGTTGACAAGTCAATATCCCAAGTACACGAGTTTATATTGAATATTTTTATTTTAAACTCTCACATTAACAAATTTAAAAAAAGATTATCTCCACTTATTATTCATAAATGATATTATTCAACCTAAATTTTTCAAAGCAATAAAGTTACTTGTCTCCATACTTAAACAACAACAAAAATATACATGACATCTTTTATCCAAAAACCCTTGAGTATTTAAATGATTGTTATCAGTATTCAATGTGCACATAAACACTTTATAAACTAAAAAAATTTGATATCCATACTAATATACATGATGCATAATAATCGGTTGTCCTTGTTTGTTGTAATACAGGATCCAAATACTGGTTTTATGACCAATACACCTCTTGAAGTTTTCACAATAACACCTGGACGAAGATATCGCTTCCGCATGATAAATTCCTTTGGATCAGTTTGTCCTGCACAGATTACATTCCAAAATCATCAATTAACCTTAATCGCTACGGATGGTGAGCCTGTTAATCCAGTCAATGTGAATACAATTATTTCATTTTCAGGTAAGATTACAGATAACCTTTAGCTGATATTCTTATGACACCATTATAAACCGTCATATACCTTAATAGCTATAGTAGGAAAGAAAGGTCCGAATTTCCTCTACCTCTGCATAGGTTCTTAGCGTAAGCAAGCTATACATAGGGGCATAGTTAAAAACCCTTCATCCGAATCGTTAACCCTTAGCTGATTGTGGAGAGTTTCTATTGCCTACACGTTTTTTGGATATTAATTGATCTGGCTTCCCTGTCTATATTACAAAATTCTAGAAAAAAAAGACAGCAACGAGAGTTTGTAAAGAAAAACCCGACATGATATTTTTCCAATTTTTTAGAATATAATTCAAGCTACAAAAATTCAATATTTTTACTGCTGTTCGAGAACTTAAAAATTATTTTTAATTAACTAATAAATATTCCAAAGAAAGGAAAAATTTTATTCTATTCTGTTAATATTCTCCACTCAACTGATTAGCTCACTTGTGATATATTACCGCAACACAATGAAAATTGTTTTAGAAATCTTAAGATCCTTTAAAATCAAGTATAACTTTAATATTTCTGCGATAAACCTGATTAAAGCAGCTTGATAAACGAAAATACTTGATGGTAATAGAATATTTTTCAATTGCATTATAGTAAAATCATTTGTACAAAAGCACATTATTGTATAATACAACAAATTATAAGACATACATGCTAACAAAAGATACATGTATTTACACTTTCACACTAAAACATGTACATTCTTAAATACGGACATACATACATACTTACGTATAAGCATGCTTGCATCAAAACTAGCATACATCAATATATACATACATTCTTTCATACATTAAAACATACATACACACAAATACATACATACACACATGCGTATCTACATAGATTTATACAGGCATACATACATGCATGCATACATACATACACACATACATATCTACATGCATACATACATATATCATTGTTCATTTTGGTCATTTTCGATACGTTAACATGGACGTTCCTGTCCTTTAATGACGTATATCATACGAAATAACGACAAACTTTTGTTGTGAGTTTTTGTGTAATACAAAAATATCTAATGATCTTATTTAATTTCACAAAATGTCTCAAGGGTGTTTGTCAGATAGGAAATACATTATTAACCGTCGTAAAACTGCTAAAGGTTATGTCTTCACACACGTGCGAGAGAGAGACCACGGTCAAATGTGCTTCAGACGAGCGTAGTAGGGATACAGCTACGTTGAAGGATTAAACTCCTCATGTAGACATTCTAAAAAAATAATTTCATGATACTCTTCTTTTTAAGAAACAATTAGATACATCGTTCTTTTAAAAAGACGAAAATAGTAAGCTTATTCTTTAAAAAAGAATAAGCAGAGCCTGTAAATAACGGAAAGTACACAACGATCACTTCAGTTTAATAAACTGAACAAATTTCTTACTTTTTACTTTTAGAAAGTGAAAATTTCAATTTTGTCTCTTCAAAAGAGTAAATTTACTAATTTTAAATTCTAAAAGTACGAAATTTACAAATTAAATCTTTTGAAAGAAAACAACCGTAACGGTTACACTTTTAAAAAGATGTAATTTAACCCTCACTCTCTCCGTTTCTCCCTGACACATGCTGCAGAAACAGTGCAGGTACTGCATCTTTCGTTACTGCTGCTAGGTGTACATGTGTAGAAGTGTATTTGTGATCTCACGACTACATTTTTCTGTACGTATAGTTTTTTTGCATTATTTAGCTTGCATTTTAGGATTATGTGGGCTAGTGACTATTGACGATTCATAGCTCAGTTATGACCGACTATATCCTAAATTTTCTAGTAAGAACTGGCGATTTGAATTCGGCAAGAACTACTTAGTTGAACAGCAGAAATGTTTGTATTAGTACCTAGGAATTCTCCAATTATAGGCTTTCCGAAATTATTTATACCACAATTATTACTTTGTAATGTAAAAAACACCCTATTTCTACTTTCAAACAGAAAACGATCTCGAAGTAATACTTCTAAAAGTATGTATTAATCCACTTAGATGTATCCATCCACCGCACTTTGTACCTATTATATGTATACCTTGTCATAATCTTGAGGCGACTATTTGACTCTTCAATTTAGTCTTTTCAAAAACCATAATTCAGATAACATTCTTTCGAAGGTGTAAAATAAAGAATTTATTCTTTTAAAAATATCAAACTATGTTTTTTCGTCTCAACGTATAGTCTTTTAAGCATTAATTGATAATTTTATACTTTTGAGCGCCAGAATTCAGTCTTTTGGTTAAGAGTGTAAATTCCCCACCAGCGAGGATACATCCGTCCTTTTTTGGTTACAATACGTTATTTTTAACTCGCAAAAAAAAACAGTAAGAAAAAAGTTCAATAACATAGAATTGATAGATTTTTATCTTGTCCTGTTGATGGATCTGTTATTATTTTGAAATATATTTTATAAGGTGAGGATTACGTTTTTGATTTAAAATCGATTTCTTGATATGTGGGACTACTGCGGTGGAAAAAAAACACACGACCAATCGAAAAATGAAGCAAAAACTTATTAAAAACGACTATTGGCTGTATTTTGAAAAGATAATTAAGTCGTCTGCAATATTAAAACCGCAAGTGTGTCGGTCCGCACGATGAATCTGCGTTAGCACGCGATGCGCTTATTGGCACGTTCTCTTTTCATCGATCGCCCAAACGGGTACGTAAAAAATCGGATATGTATTCAAAATAGACAACTCTATATATTCTTATCCAATCTTTAAGATAAATATATTGTGTTATTCGTTTATTGATTATCCATGCGTTGATTTTATTGGTGTAAATTTTACTTCCAATAAGAGATCAAATGTAAGGATCAGATAAAAATATGTCTATGATAACAAGTAAATTGTTTTTTTTTTTTTTTTTTTTTTTTTTTTTTTCCCTTTTTCTCTT
>JAPYYV010005732.1:0-15058 GCA_030522625.1 Copidosoma aretas | reverse complement strand
AGCTGCTCCGTAAGACGCAACGTGTTAGACAAGGACACACACACAATTTTATGAGATTTTAAGAATTTATTAATCAAAAACTAAACGTACGATCGCTTTTAAATTTACAGGGAACATGTATCAATATATAATCTATTTACAATAAAATTTTGAAGCAAAAATAAAAAAATTGATTTTTCGGGCAAAGCACCTTAAGAACTCTATGAAGGCAAGATTCATTTTAATCTATCGCAATGTTACTATTCACAACTTCGACAGATTTTTTAACCCTTAGAAAAGTAAAAAACCGTTTTTTATCATATAAATCGATATAAAATCCTTGATAAGGTATAAAACTCAAGTTTTTTATAGGCAGCTGCTGTAAATAAGTACAATAAATCATTTGGAGGGTTACTGCAATGCACATCTCAGCTTATTATAGTCTAAATAAAACATACAAATTAAAAAAAATAGACCTCTCGAAAAAAAAAGCTTTAATTGGACGCCTCGGATGAAGAAAACCTAATAACGATACGTTGCAATGCTTAAATAAATGGTAATGTACCGTTATAAGTTTTTCTTCGACCGACCCGTCCAGCCACGTATTTTCTCTAAGTTCGCCAATATTTTCATTACAACTGTGAATATCACTGATTTAATCAAAAAAATAGATTTTCTCAAATACGGAAGAACGACATAAGGTAAAAAAAATGTTTTAGTCTAAAATAAAGGTGTTTCAATACTATAGGAGATACAACTATTGAAGCAGTTCTAAGGTTTTCACTGCAAGAGTAGCAAGAAGCAGCTTTTTTGACATAAAAAATCGTTATAACAACTTTAATAATGTATACAACTTGAATTTTTTTTGGAATTTACACAAGGATATGAAATCAAATATTTTAAGCCTTAAATCGTCGAAATCACTTTGAAAGGTTTCTAAGATATAAGTAGTTTTCTATGAAAATCTCAGTATTTCTTTAATAAAAACTAAACAATATATCTTATCAAAATGATTTAAAATGGATAATAAAGCTATTTTAAAGCGATGATAGATGCTCGCCTCTTATCCTAGCGGACCTAGCTCGTATCCCAGGGTCAGGCGTTTTTTCTTCTTCAAATTTTACTTTTCATGTTGTGACTATGTATGAATTAAGATATTGCTCAAAAAATAAAAACAATGTATTTTTTCATAAATTTGCACTAAATTTAATTACGTTTGAGAAACATTCTAGAAACTTATGCTGAGCTAGGCAACGGACATTTTATGGTTTTAAAGCATTTCAGAAATGTCTCCGAGCTCTTGTGAGGAATTTTTGTAAATTTAAAATTAATAAAACGTTTTAGAAACATTATACAAATGTGCTGTGCTATGTGGATTGTGTGTTACTGATGAACACTCGTTGTACTGTTTGAATAAAAGATAATGCAGCATAATAGATTGGAATCATTGACTTTATGTTTTCATCTTTAGATCAGATAAATTATTTAGTCTTAAATAAAGATTTTCTACGCATTATTTAATCATCCTTTGTAAAACTGATATTTTAAAAAGGTATCCCCTATGGTGACAACATGAGGTTGCTAAAATATTGGACAATGTTGTAAATAATTTTCTTAGTGCATGAAGTGTCCTACTCATTGAAGAAATTTCTCAAGTTATCATGGAAAAAATATCCCGTTCTTGAAATAATGGTTTTTTATACATTTTTTAATAGTTTTCTAAGAGAAATACTGCTTTTGTAATACATGTAGCTAAGACATATTTAAGTTCAGAGATAGCGGAATTTTTTAAAGTAATTATATCGTATTGATCACTATTTTATTAGCGTGGGCAATATTGTATTCTCCATAATGACCCCCGTACAAATAATGATTTTGGCTTTAACTGGCTTTCCATTCGAAATACAGCGACTTTTTTTGTATAAAAAATAATTTGTCATGAAATCATGTCAAAATAATCTGTGCACATTCATAAAAATGTTTTGGACGTGCTGTCATATTTTTGAAATTTTTCACCCCTTTTCTATCATAATATATGCAAAATATGGAAAATAAATATTATGTGTAATAGTGGATCATAACCTCTTTATTAGTGCGCCTTGATATTTATTATCTCTTTAGGAAACCTGTAAAATCTTTATTCTTGGTCTATCTTACTTTCTCTTTAATATTTTTCGTGCTTTCTGTTTTCATGTTTATGTTGTCACGAAATCATTTTAATGTAAATTGAGCATATCTGTAGTTATCTTCTACACGAGCCAAATTGTATTCACAATGATTTTATATATATTATGTGAAAATATACCGCAAAACCGAAGTTGTGCTATTGTTCGTACGGGCAAAGAAACATCTGTATTACGGAGCCACAGCCAGCAACGTTAAACGAGTATATGTGGCGACTTAGACAGCCCGCGCTAACCAAACTTTCTGTCCCACCTCTAGATGTCCAAGCCTGCAAGTAGCTTTCCCCGCAAGCCTACTAAAAACTTCTACCATATAAGATCAAAATATAGCACTGCATTACGCGGGATGGAATTTAATACCTGACCCGTCCAACATGGGTTTTTTCATGTTAGGAGGCCCTGTATTAAATTCCGGCCAGAATCACACTAACAAGAACTTGTTACCTGAACCTTCTAGCATGGACTTTCTTATATCAGGGGTCCCGTATTAAATTACTGTTATAATTAAGCTGGCCGGAATCAAATACGCGATCCTCCAACATAGGTTTTCTCGTTTCAGGAGGTTGGGAATTATATTCCGGCCAGCGTTACGGTTTCTCTTCGTTAGCCCCCAGCGCCGAGGCCAAGTTGTGCCATAAAAAGCATAGCTTCAAAAATGAAGACCTAATCTGGATATTGGAAGCAATAGCTGCCTTCGAGAAAAACAAGTCAGTCATTACTAACGCTATGACAACAACCTTCTTCCGCGCCAACGCAACGCCTCTCTGGCTCGCCGCCCTGACGCTTGGGACACAGATATCGGCATAGCTTTCGAACAGCAAGAGAACAACGGCACTCATAAACCACTCTGATTTTTCTCCAGAAAGCTGATTGGCACAGACAGACGCTACAAACCTTACGACCGGCAGCTTCTGCTCGTTCACACAGTTATTAAGGGCTTTTGGCGCATTCTCGAAGGCTCGGATTTTACGGTCTACATTGACACAAGCCTTTCAATATCCCCAACATAGAGCGCTCGGATAAGGCGATGCCCGACAAGCACGTTTCCTGAACTTAATTTTTCAGCACAATACAAAGATTATCCACGTCAAAGGCGAAGACAACGGGATTTCGTGTGTCCACCATGTTTAGGCCTACAGAGCTGGATGCAGATATCATCTCTAACGCTCAAACAGTCAACGAGAAACTGCAGCAAGTGGGGAACAATACCAGCCTGCCTCTGCAAAAGCTTTCTATCGACGATCACGAAATCCTCTGTGACACTCCCATAGTTGATGTACGTCTGTACCTGCCTGTGAATCTGCGTCGCACGGTCCACGAGGTTCTACACAACCTAGCTCACTCGTATATCGAGGCCACTACACGCTTGGTTGATTCTAAATTCGTCCAGCCCAGGATGCGTTGAAAAGTCACGCACTGGGTACAAACCTGCGAGGCATGCTTTTAGCCGGCACAACTTTGCAGCACTGGGAAACTCCTCAGAGCCTGCAGAAAGTTTTGAGCATCTACACATTGATTGCATGAAGCTGCCTCTCTACCATGGATACGAGTACTGGTGGATCGCCTTAACAGAATCGTCGTAGAAGTCTCTCATCTATAGGTGGATTCCCTGTACAGGACTCATCTTACTATAACTACAGACCAGGGTGCTCAATTTGCATCAGCCCTGTTCACGGAGTTCACAAACTTCCTTGGCATCTCTGGAGTCTTCACTACACCCTATCACCCACAGGCTAATGTCATCAAGCGCATGTACCAGAGTATAAAGACTGCCTTTATGTCCCGAACGAATGAACCCTGGCCCAAAATTCTGCCACTGATACTGCTCAGTCTGCATCCGTCCAACAAAGAAGACTAACAAGTGTACCTAGCTGAGATTCTTTATGACACTACACTCTAGGTGTCAGGTATGTTCTTTACAACACAAAGCAACCCTGATGCTCAGCAACCTTTGTCAAGAATCTGCGGAGCCTCACTCGGTCTGGGAAGGCAGCACCAGCATGCAGAAATACAGCAAAAAACGTGCCATTTTTCCACAAGAGCCTCCGTATCTGCTAACACGTATTTAACCATCCAAAGACCCTTACAGGTACTATACACGGGCCCAAATTCTGATGTCAGGCACCTAGATGACCGGACGTACGTCGTCGACGTCAACGGCCAGACCACCATCTTCACAACGGCCAGACACGCACAGTGCAGCCCATTTATTAAAATCTGACAATAATTGAAAAAAAAATTTCTTGCATACAGATTTTTTCTATCAAGCTGGCTTCACTACATCCCTAACTATTATAAATCAAAAATCATTACTAATTTTTATTTCTTGAAATCGTACAATTTTCATACGTCGTAATTAAATAGTTACATCGCCCCACGTCGTCCCGTCATTTCATTTGTATTGAGTACATTGTAAAACAAAAAACAGTGGCCCCAACTTGCCCATTTTTGTTTTATTAAGGTTTTAGTTGGAAAGAATGTATGTTATTGAATATAATGACAAATAAAAAGTAAATGTTACAAGCTTAGACACAATTTTTTAAAAGTATATAATTTTATGCGTACATGCGTAAGTATTATTGGCAAAGAAAGAGAATGGAGGAAAGAGACAAAAATAAAACCCAAGGCAGGCATACCGTACGTGACAGAGGGGTTTGGCGGGTATTTCAAACTACTTATTTTAAGACATACTATTTTTTGACAAATTAAAATAGTATTTTATTATAAATAACTGACAAACAAATAAATGTATTTATTTTGCTTCGTAAAGACTTCGATCGAATGAGTCTTACGTTTCCTTTTCATGAATCATTTCGTGATTCATACATCTCGAGTTCTCGACAATCACCAGCTAAATCGCTGAAACCGCTATCAAGTGAAGTTCTTGATTTGCTATTGCCTCCAGATATAACACGGATAAACACTTTGATGGATTTAGAGCTGCATGTTTTAAGCTCAATATCAGCAGATACTGATGCAACCTTAAATTTATCGTCTGATGATAAAACTCATTATTTTTTAATAATATAAATCCTAATTACCAAAAAAGATACGAATAAGTACATAATTAAACATTTATATATAACTTGATCAAATACGTAACCAGCAGCTCAAAATACCTATAAAGTGATGTGTGAATTGATCATGTTCGAAAATATGCGGTATTTAATGCAAATAGGGGTGAGGAGGGGAGGGGGGAAGGGGGTTTGGGTATGTTTGACATTATTTTCGTAATAAGCGAGTCCAAACACTTTAGAGTTTATATTTTGGGGTATATTATTTGAGTTTTAGAATTTTGGCCAGGTTTTTGGGAATCGGGCACACTGTACGATACCCTAAATCTGGCCTACATGGGCGTAGCTGACTCGCCACCTGACGCAGGCGTTTCCACTGATGTGTCCAGCAAGGCACCCCTAACACCTCTGCAGCCAACGGTGCCCGCTGTGTCGCTGTGATCTACAGCTCCCAACTGCATCCCACAGCCTCTGTCCAAAAATTTTCTGCCACCAGTGCTAGATCTACAACAAGTCTCGCAGCTAGATCTGCACCACAGGGCGACCTGGAGGTAGGCTTCGCGGGCATTCTGGGTAGGTGGGGGACTGGTTAGGGAGATGTGGGGTACATGGGTGGAATAGAGAGTCCTGCACCACAGACCGACCTGAAGATGGGCTTCGTGGGAGCTCTAGCTAGGTGCAGGACTACTTGGAAAAATGTTGGGATGTGGGGGTGGAATTAAGAATGTAGATAGGACTGTGATTATAGGGATCATAAATAACGCCAAAGACTAGGGTACAAAGAGTAATAGTTAGGGTTAGGGTCAACACCCTCCTCACCAAGGTGGAAGAGAGTTTCCGTAAAAAAAATATAAGTTGGCATACGGGTAGGAATAGAAGTAAAAGAACATTACAGTAATAGTTTGAATAATAGTAATAATTGTAACAAGATATAAATAAATATTACCAGATCAGATACTGTTAGCGTGAATGGAAAGATTTGGCACAATTGCGAGGTGTGGTCTTGATGGGAAAGAGGGGCACCGACAGCAATACTAATCGTTCAGTGGGAGACTCTTACACTCATATTTTTGGTCATTCGCACGGAAAAAATTACTCATGTATTTGTTGTCAAATAAGCTTTACACATGGGTAGGTGTCTCCCCACTCTAATTTTTATGCTTTTGGAAGTTTTAAAGTCGATGACAAGAGCCGCTGAGCTCTCTCTATTTCGTCTCGATCGTCAGCGAGCAGGTCGCTCCCGCGAAGCCGTCGCTGCTCGCCTTTTGTTCATCGTAATAATAGTGTTGTTTAGTTTGCACGCATTGATCGGTCGAATTTGCGGCCATCTTCCAGTTTGAAATTAGTCACACACTCACATCTCGCAATTGATTGCCATACTTCCATTCTCGCAATTCGTAAGTTATTTACCTTCGTATTTTGTCGAGTTTACAGTTTAATTCGTTCAAGCTAGTAAATTTGTCATTTTGCATCAGTTTTAATATAAAGTTTTTTTACCGTTTCATTCATTTTTTATTCTTCATTTTTTACTGATTGTGTTTAGTTTATCATATTCAACATTCTGTATCATTGATTTTATAATAAAGTTTCGAATATTGTATTATCTTTTGGCAAAAGTCTCGTTTATTTTCGATTCGAATAAATCACTAACTTTGAGTTGTGTGCAAGCTCATTGCTTGGTTTAGAATTATTCTAGCCAAAAGAGCAAGCATCATAAACATTGGTAGCAGAGCTTTGGTCGACTTCAAGGCCTGATTGAGTGTGATCGAGGTCGTTCTCATAATATCATCACCAATCATCAGCCAGAGGGGAGTCGGGATTACAAAAAAAAAGATTAGATTTTCTTCATTCTTTTTTGTGCGGATATTCTAAGCATACAGCGAGGCTTTCTACCTACTACGCCGCTTCATCTTCGTCCTACTCATGTCGGCTCGCAGCCATTGGTCTTCGGCAATCGGGTGAGCCCGATTACGTGGGGGAGAGGTGTGCTCTACAGGTAAGCCAAGTTGTTTTGTTGTCGTTTTTCGCCTCTCTCAGCTTTTGATTTATTCGTTCAAATGCGGACACACGTAGTCTGTATTTACTGATCTTTTCGAAAGATATTAGTGGAAATAATGTCACGAGAAAATTTAATTTCGTGCATTTTGGGTTTTGTCCCTGGCTTTGATGTGCGGTAGATTTATTTTCGTAAATGGAAAAGTTGCTTAAGTCGCGATTGGCACTGGTCCCCAATAATAATAATTTTTATTATAATTCGACCGACAAAGTTTGTGCAGAGTCATCATTCTCGACTTTAGTTACTAAACACTTATTGGAAAAGATTTGTTGATCGACATGACGAATTGATCCAGTACAGTGAATTAGATGAACATGATTATATTGCAAATGATGTTTTTACCGAGGCTAAGGCCGAATATATTAGTTCCGAGACTCGTTTGCGGGATAGATCAGCTCAGTTCGGTGAAAACGAACCAGCTGCTCCACCAACACAAATCGTACGAAATTTTACGCACAATTGGCCCATTCTCTCGCTTCCGACGATTGCGTGTCCTATTTTTACTGGAAAAAATAATGAATGGGAAAGTTTTAAGCAAAGGTATTGCTCCATGATAAAGGATGAATCCAATATTTCTCGGGTCGTTAAACTTTAGCATTTGCTTAATGCGGTACAAGGTCAAGCGGGCCCACGGCTTAAGGGCCTTGACGTTACCGTCATTTAATACGTTAGAGAACTTAATTCAACTCCCAGCTGTCAAAACGCGTAATGTACAAGACCTTAACGAGCTGGTAGATCATGCTGAAGAAGCCGTGCGCGTGTTACACGAACTTTAGTGTCTGATTGATCAGTATGATAATTGGATTGTACACTGCATTGAACGTAAACCTAATTTAAACTCTCTAAAAGCATGGGAAGTGTCCCAAAAAAACGTGGACAGTTTTCCAACCTACTTGGATTTGATTAAATTTTCGAAGCGACGAATTCAACCGCTCGAGCAAGCTTGCACTTCTGTCAAACCACGTGAATCTCCTGCTAAGTCAAGCGATCATTTAAACCCTCGGGCAAGTAATTTTAGGCATGTGGCAGCTGACAATGCACAGACGCTTCAAAGTGTCGAAGCTGGATTTGTTCCCTCTTGCGATCTTTGTAAAAGTCCGCACTGGTTGCAACGGTGCGCCAAATTCAATGATATGGCACAGCTTCAGTAACTTGAATTTGGCCAGCAAGTAAAGCTATGCTTAAGTTGTTTGAAAAAGGATCATTTTGTAAAAAATTGTACACCAGTTGATAGATGCTTTTCGTGCCAAGCAAAGCATCACACGAAACTACATTACGATGCCAAAAGGAAATTATCAGCCGATTCTCGTGATAAAAAATACCCGCAAATGCAGGCAACTTCTATTCGTTCTGATTTGTCTCTTCAGGACAAAAATTCGTCTGAAGTAGTCTCACGTACGGCAGCATTAGGAGCTTCGGTTCTTTTAGCAACAGCACGTGTAATAATAGAAAGCCCAAGTGGGAAAAATCTTACAGTTCGAGCGTTAGTTGACCCTGGCTCGGAACGTTGTTTTATTACTTAACGCACTTTCCGGTATCTTAATATTAGCTCTCAGCGGGTTTCCGTCTCAGTAATTGGAGTTGGCGCCGAGGAGTCATCTAAAGCTACGTCAATTACGCAGGCAATTTTAAAATCACCAAAGAGTAACGATTTTGCTTAATCCTTTTCAGCGTTGGTTTTAAACAAGCTTACCCATTGCTTGCCGAGAGGAAAATTTGCGGGTTGCAGTTGGCCTCATTTAGAGGGATTAGATCTCGCCGATGCGCGATTTTGTAAACCCAAAAAAATTGCTTTAATTTCAGGAGCAGATATTTATTCGTCTATAATTCTGGACGATCTTATCAAAGGGCCTGCTAGATCTCCTGTAGTGCCAAACTTAGTTTTCGGATGGCTGGTCACAGGCACTTTACGTTTGAATACATGTAATTCGCTTAAAAGTCACGTTCGAGTTTATCACACGTATACAGAACCTCTGCTGTTAGAAATGCTTACAAAGTTTTGGGAATTGGAAGAGGTGCCCATTATCACACTCTTATGACAGCAGAGGAAGAGTTTTGTGAAAATCATTTTGCTAATACACACTGTCGAAACAAAGAAGGTCGTCTTGTTGTACGTCTTCCCTTTGCGAAGCGGCACATTTTTGCTCCGTCGCGTCCAATTGCAGCTACCTGTCTATGTCGTTCTGAACGCAGACTGCTGCGTGAACCAAGCTTTTAAATGCTTATAAAGATTTCATGCTTGATTATCTTCCAAGAAAGCATATGGAAATTGTGCCCCCTTCGCAGATTGATGTTCCCAACTATTATTTGCCGCATCACGCAGTAATTAAGCCAGGAAGACCCTTCAAAATTCACGTTGCTTTCAATGCTTCGCAAAAAATTCCTTGTGGTTTGTCGCTCAATGACCGGCTTTTTCCTGGCCCTATGCTCCAGTCTGATATCGCGATGGTTCTCACATTAGCGCTTTTTTAAATATGTATGTACAACTGACGTAGTTCAAATGATTAGGCAAATTTTAGTACACCATGATGATGCTGACTGGTAGAGGATCCTGTGGCGAGAGAACATCAGCAAGCCACCTCAGAACTTTCGATGCGTCATGGTTACGTATGAGACTGCTTCAGCACCTTTTTTAGCTCTCCGTGTAATAAAGCAGATTGCCATACATGGAGCTAAGAAGTATCTAGAAGCTTTGTCGATTTTACGTCATCTGTTGTATGTTGATGACTTGTTTGGTGGTGCCGATACAGCTGATAAAACCTTGCAACGTCGTGATCAGCTCAGTGATCTGCTAAAGGCTGCCGCGTGATGCTAGATGAATAGGCAGCGAATGACCCAAGTTTGCTTAAGGGGGTTCGTTCCAAATCTACAACTGAGGTAGATGTCGATCTGAATGAGGTAGTATCCACACTTGGCCTCAAGTGGCGGCCCAGTGATGATTCGTTTTTATTTCAAGTGGCTCCAATGCAACAAAATTTCACTGTGTCCATGCGTTCAATACTGTCTGAAATAGCTCGATTGTTGGACCCTATAGGTTGGCTTGCTCCCGTCATCATCATCACTAAAATCCTTATGCAAGATCTGTGGCTTAGCGGTGTGGATTGGGATGCCCCGGTACCTGAGGATTTGGGCATTCACTGGTTGAATTTCCGACACGATCTAGGTGGAGTTACAAATCTTCGTATACCACGGTGGATTGATGGTGAAGGAAAAGGTTTATGGGATCTACATGGGTTTGCCGACGCATCGCAGAGGGCTTATGCAGCAGCTATCTATATGGTTGTACCTGGCTGTTCAGCATCACTTTTGTCAGCTAAAAGCAAGGTAGCGCCGACGAAGGTTCAATCGTTGCGCAGGCTAGAACTTTGCGCTGCCACTTTGCCCTCTCGGTCAATAGTGCATTTACTCTCTAAGCTTAAAAGTCCACCGGACAATTTACATTGCATGTCCGATTCTAAGGTGGTATTGGAGTGCCTACGAGGTCATCCATCACGCTGAAATACATTCGTGGCAGACCGCACGAGCGAGATAATTTCATCCATTCCAAAGGCAACTTGGAAACATGTTCGCTTGGGAAATAATACATCTGACTGTACTACACGAGGACTCACGCCTTCTGATCTAAATTCGCATTCACTTTGGTGGCTCAGCCTGACTTGGCTACAGGAAACTGAGTCTAACTGGCCACCACAAGCTGCACTTACTGCGACTTTGGATGAAGTTACGCACGCTCTCACTGCCAGAGGGATACAAAACCCAGAGGACACGCAAATATCAGAAGGCGGTTGTTTACCAAACCTTCAAAAGTAGTCAGCTTTTAGTAAAATAATTCGTATTCTTGTGTATTGCAGCCGATGGAAACTATGTTAAGTAAAACATAACGATAATAGCTCTTCCATTTGCTTTGGGTACAGAAAATGGACTATTGCTCGTAACTGTCTTTTTATATCAATTTAACTGCATCACTTCAAAGCAGAGCGACTACAAATTTCTGTAGGCGAATCGGTATCAAAGCGCAGTTCACTGGCCAAGCTCAGTTCCTTTATCTGTAAGCAGGGCTTCATTTGGGTCGGTGGACGCTTGCATCACTCTCCATTATCCTACAGCGAGAAGCACCCTATTGTCTTGCCCGGGAACTGCATCTTTGTCAAACGCTTAGTGAAAGAGACACATCGCATAATGTAGCATGAAAGAGTTCAATTAATGCTATCTCACTTGTTCCGTACGTTTTGGATCAACCACGTGCAATCATTGGCTACAGGCGTCTGGAATCGCTGTAACACCTGCACCAAATTTAATGCTCAGAGTCCTGTTCAGCAAATGGACCTTTTGCCAGCTGCTCAAATCACTCTGGCACGTCCGTTTGCTTTGACTGGATTGGACTACGCAGGGCCGATACCATTTTTATTTTCTCGAGGAAGACGCGCCAAAACCACCAAAGTCTACATTTTAATTTTTGTTTGCATGGTGATGCGCACACTAGCCTGTATCAAGCCTAACTACAGATGCGTCTATTGCAGCTTTCTCTCAATCAGCGCTCGCAGAGGGGTCCCTACTACCACATACTCAGACAATGCATCAAATTTCAAGGGCGCAGCCAAAGAATTGAGAGCATTATTTCCTCACTCTACACTGTTTGTTGATACAGTAGCCAGCACTCTGGCATATCAGGGAGTTCAATGGTCCCTTATACTTCCAATGGCTCCACACTTCGGTGGACTCTATGTAGCTGTCGTGCGTAGCTTTAAGCACCACTTCTTACGAGTCATTGGCAATGCTACACTCACGTTTGAAGAGCTTGCAACCCTTGTGTCCAAGATTGAGGCCTGCTTGAACTTGAGACCACTCTGCCCACTCAGCACTAAAGCCAATGATGCTGTTGCCCTGATGCCAGCACATTTTCTGGTGGGTTTGTCGTTGCTTGCCCACCCAGAGCCTTTTGACGAGTCACGCGAGCCAAAGGGACTTTTTGATCGTTGGCGGCTACTCAGCAGCCTTAAAGATTCCTTTTGATCCCGCTGGCGCAAGGAAGCTTATAATTAACTTTAAGTACGTAATAAATGGCTTGATGTACATACTTAGTTGCAGAAAGGCGATGTAGTGCTGCTATATGATGATTTGGCTCTACCCACGCAAAGGCCCATGGGTCTGATCACGGATACACACCCTGGCACTGATGGACTCGTGAGAGTAATTACTATCAAGACTGCTGACTCAACATTTACTCGCCCTATCGTCGAATTAATAAAACTCTCTACTGAGCCTGAGCAAGAACACTGCTACTCAACGGGCCAGGCGAGTCCCACATCATCACGGCAAGCAAATGACAAGAAAAACGAGAAGACATGATCAAAATTTCCTTTGGTTTATCTTTCTATATTTTTTATTAATTAGTTTTGTTTAATTGGCGACTAGTTTTCGCGTAAAGTTGATTCATATTGTTGATTCAATTTCGAATAACAAAACCACTTTTGTTAATATAGTTATTTGTTAAATTTTTGCTTTGACTTGAGATTACAATTGAATTAGATTAAATTTAGCTTATATTGTTATAATATTGGCATACTATTTTACCACCGAAAGAGGTCACGGAATCAGCTCTATTCGAACAATAGGCTTTCCTATCTTACGTTTTGAGATTATCAGTGTTTTTTCTTTTTATTTTTTTTTACTTTTTTTTTACGCTTTAATGCGTCAAGGCAGGCAATGTGTAAGCATGAACGAAAAGTTCTGACACAATTGCGAGGTGTGGTTTTGGTGGAAAATAGAGCCATCGACGGCAATACTAATCGTTTAGTGGGAGACACTTACACTCATATTTTTGGTGATTAGCACGAGAATAATTTCTTATGTATTTGTTGTCAAATAAGCTTTACACGTGTATGGGTGTCTCCTTACTCTAATTTTCCTGCTTTTGGAAGTATAAAGTCAATGGTAAGAGCCGCTCAGCTCTCTCTATTTCGTCTCGATCGTCAGCGAGCAGGTCGCTCCCGCGAAGCCGTCGCTGCTCGCCTTTTGTTCATCGTAATAATTCTGTTGTTTAGTTTGCACGCATTGATCGGTCGAATTGGCGCCCATCTTCCAGTTTGAAATTAGTCGCACACTCACATCTCGCAATTGATTGCCATACTTCCATTTTCGCAATTCGTAAGTTATTTTCCTCCGTATTTTGTCAAGTTTACAACATTTTAATTCGTTCAAGCTAGTAAATTTGTCATTTTGCATCAGTTTTAAGATAAAGTTATTTTACAGTTTCATTCCTTTTTATCCTTCATTTTCTACTAATTGTGTTTAGTTTATCATATTTAACATTCTATATCAATAAGTTTATAATAAAGTTTCGAATATCGTATTATCTTTTGGTAAAAGTCCCGTTTATTTTTCGATTCCAATAAACTGATGTAAAAACTGATGTCTTCCACAAATGAAATAAAACGATACACATTGCTTTAAAAATCCTTTTTTTAATGAGACATGTGCTGAAATGCGGCATTTATTTGGGCTAAGCCTTTGGACAAGCTTCTGATGAATATCAAGAAGTCACTGGTATTATCTACAAGGGTAAACGGCATCAGTAACTATCAAAATAAAACAAGACTCGTTTGCCTAAATGTTTATTGCATACGTGGTAAGATATTTATCTGGAATAAAATGCTATTTAAAGCAAAGTAAAAGAACTTTCACCACAATCTATAAAGGATGCAGAAAGTAAAGAAAGAATACTTACGATAGAGCGAAGTCAACGAGGTTACATAAAAAATATGAAATACTATACACGTAAGTATGTGCAGACGGAAGTTGGTTAAAGAGTTAGTATGGTAGCAGCTACAATTTGCTTCCAGGAACAAGTGCTATTGTTTGACGTTACTCTAAAAATATTTTGAATCGTTACGTGGGGAATAAGTACTGCACATTATGTGTGAGAGCAGAAGCAATTTGCAAGAAGGCCAGGGACTATAGACGTTACAAAAGTCGAAATTAGTACATATTTGCAATAGCTATGGAAACTAGTGTTAAATAAGAAGGATTAAAATGCAGTGAGGATATATAGAGCCTGATTTGTGAAACAATGATTACGTTTCCAAAACTATTCAAGATAGCAATAAATATTCAAAATATAAGATCTTCCTGAAATAAATTTTATGTACACGTTATTGCTTAAGAAATTTATTCAAGAAGCATTGTACTGCTGCTGAAATCACACAATCAAGAATTACTACATGGATAAATGGTTTTGTAGCCTTAAGAAAAAGAATCAGATTAAATATAAGGACTGTTCGAACAAATGTTGGAGATGCTGTTTTGCGATAAAATCACAACTCTGTTTTATCAAAGAAAAAACCACTTCTAATTAATTGGCAGACGGCTTCCCTATTAACAAGCTCTTTTTTTTTACACACGCCCTCATCAATTTTCTTATTTTTCTAAACCAACAAGGTAATTAAAGAAATTTTGTCTTCAAGATCTTTCATCAACGTTTACTGGAGAGTAGATACCAATTTTCTAAAATCGACCAAATCGAAATAAAAATTTTAAGGAAGTGTTATGATCTTCAAGATTTTTCGCCACAAAATATTCTAAAACAACAATTGATAGGATAACAATCACTTCTAAAAACGATTTTCTTCAATCGATAACATCAAAATAAAAAATTATTCTTAAACTCCCGTACTCAACTTGTTCGATTATTCAATATTTCATGTATAGAACGCGGCTTCTATACTCGGTTTACGAACAGAATTATTTTTTTATGCGTGTGTGTGTGTGCAATTAAATTGCACCCACACATGCATACGCATTTACTCCATACCGAGCAAGTTCAACAC
>JAPYYV010005731.1:0-15061 GCA_030522625.1 Copidosoma aretas | reverse complement strand
AGATTTATTGTTCCGTATATTTTCAATTTGTAGATATCAGATTTATCTCATGAGACGGATTTAAGCTATATAAATAATCGATTTCTCATTTTAAACCAAAAAAGTAGGAAAAAATCGTAATGAACATTTAAATTGAAAAGATCATTGAAAAATAAACCTGTTTGTGTACTCACAAAATTGTACAGGTCGTTCGATGAGTGCGCGAAACAATAATGATACCTGACTGCGGTGCGTGGCTGCATACAAAACGGGTCTTACGCGCATACGCGTATTATCTTTTACATTAGAAGAAAGCCTAAATATCATTCCTCCAACCTAAAAAAAGTCATTTTCGATAGATTTTGACCTGATCTTTCGATTGGTGATGTTATTTTTCCATTTAAAGTTGCCCTAAGGCTCGAAAAATGAATTCAAACAATAAAGTGCGATTCTAACCTCAAAAACGGCCTTTTTATAAAAAACAAATACCACCGTCGGAAAAAGAACGTCAAAATCTATCGATTTCATATTTTACTTTATTTTTTTTAAGCCTTTTTGATTGCCATTGAGCGAGCTCGAATTTAGAGGTTTTGGATAAAAAGTGCCGTGCACGCCCTCACTGGTCCACTTTCAATGGACGCACTCATATATTAATTCATAATTAAGGACATAAATAAACAAATTTATAAAAAATGTGGTAAGGGTTTTAAAAGATCAGACGGTTTAAGGAGCTTTGGGAGTTCCGCTCAGAGAAGCGAAAAATAGGGAGTCCCCCCTTTCATACACGAGTCTCCGCTACGTACGTGCAATATAATTTTATCATTTATTCCATGAAAAATAATCTTTGATTTAAACTATCTATTTCATCTCTTTTGCTTAAGTCTAAAACTACTTTAACTGTCCTTTGCTCCTAATCTGTCTTTTTTTCCCATGCCGGGAAAATTTTTTGTCGAAAACCACACCTTTTAGTCCATGTCCTGGTTCTTAATTTACAATGCATCTACTTCAAATTCAAACAGATCTGTTTTTATCCTTTATTTATTTTCAAAAATCAACATTTTCCTTTTTTATTTGTTCATTTCCAGTATATTTCTTGTACTTTATTTTACTAAGTCTTTCTGCATGTTTTATGTCTTCAATATGCTAGGTGCCTTAAACAACGTCACTGGATAATTTGAGACAGTTAATTTTGAGTTTGCCTACTGTTACACCTCCTATCTTATTTGAGATTCACTTATCGCCTATTTTTTAGACAAATAAACTTCAAAGTACCATGCTTCATAGACACCCTTGCCTTTTCTATTTCATAGTTTTGAATAAATTTGTTAGCCCTTGGCCGTAATTAACTGTTCTTTTTGTATATGTTTAGATTCTTTTGAACATCTTTGTCATTTTTATACTTTTCTCTCTCAAATTTTTGCTATCAGTTAAATTATTTAGTACAAAAATATGGTATCTTGTTGTTCCTTTTGTTCTGATAGCAGCCTAACTCTCTTTTATTATTTTTTACTTCTCTACTAATTTTTCTACATTTTCAGCGATTATAATTTCTTAAATCTTGTATGTTACATTTAAAAAGTCACTTCTTTGTAGTTTCAAGTACTTTTACTTCTTCCTTGCCTTGTAAATTTGATAGATTTATGCTATTGCCCACGCTCCGATAATATGTGTGTTAGTCTATAAGCTATAAAGTTTGTTTGTCAAATCGTAAGTGCATATTATTTGTAGATTCGTAAAACAGTTTTCCATAATTTTATCTTCTCCTGTGTCTTTTCTGTATTTTATTTTCCGCAAGACATTTTTTTTTGAATCATGGATATATTCTTGTAAAAAATTACCCTATTAAGCGCTATAAAGCAAATTCTTAGCATAATTAACGGCGAGAGAAGCTTTGAAAACTTCAAGAGTAGTATTTTCCGTGTAGGTATTTGAATGCGTCAGCAGAAAAGCATGTCTTATTGCTAATTCCAGAATTTTCTCATGATCTATAATGATATATATATATAAAATTCATCTCCCTAAGATCCAAGTAATACTTTTCGTTTCAATATATAAGATTATTTTTACGGCTTCCATAGGTATAATCATAAATTTTTGGTGTACGATTATAAATATCGTTATTCTATTTATTATTAGTAATTGCTACACAATCAATTTTCATAGAAGTTGTTTTTTTGTATAGGTGTTATTATACTTATAAGAAAGTAATAGTGTTGTCAAAATTTATTACGAAAGGAAAAACATGTTTAGGGGGGAGCTGGGGGTGAGGTAGAGGCGAAGTCTGGTGGGGTGCCGAGGGACAGCGAGATTTACAAAATTTTTCGAGGAATTTCCTATTGAGATCCACTTGTAGTTTCCGAAACTCCTAATCTTGCAATGGGACGGATTGATGTGGCGTTGGAAGTACTCACCTCTAGAAATCTGCTGACTGGGTCCAAAGCAGATCGTATTTGGAGCTCCTACATTGCTTTGGTAAAGCAGCCATTTATATATCTGTCGAATATTGATGGACTTCAATCATTTGACTACAATAACTCACGGCTTGATGTTTTGTAAATGGATTCAATAACATTAGCATCTTCTGTTGTGTCTTCTAAAAATAATTTAAAAGACTTCATGAAGATATCGTTTGTATTTTTTCATGGTAATGTTTTATTGGAGCATGGTTTTTCTTTTAGTGCTTATTGCATTGTTGTGAACCAACATGTGAAATCGATCATTGGTATTCGTGCAGTTTATGATGCTGATGTAGATACTGGTGGTGCTCTCAACGTGGATGTGACTAAAAGAATGATTAACGCCATGAAAAACGTGCACGCTAATTGCAAAGAAGCTAGAAAAAAAGCGTAATCAGAAGGAAAAGGCTAAAGCAGCTTCTCTTGTAGCCAAGCGAAAGCGAGAGTCTGAAATTCGTGAGCTAGAAGAGATTAATAAAAGACTTCTCCAGGGGGCGCAATTTGCCATCGCTGATTCTGAATCTAACATTAAAGCATTAAATAAATGATCGTTAATATTTTGTATCTGCACAAGCAATGGCTTCAAACAATATTTTGATTTTAAGGTAGTAAGTTCCTTTTGACATGCCTGTTATAGATTTATTAAAAATAAATTTTGTTACTAATATATATAAATATATATACATACATTTAATGTCATGATGCATTTAAAATTTTATGAATGCATTGTGCCACAACGATGTAACTGGAAAATTTAAGGGAAGATGCCGGGAAAAATCTGGGAATTTTTTTTGACTTGGCACCAGAGTCCTTGTACATGCATGTGCGTGTATGTGTGTGTGATATGAGTACGCTATGTTTATGTATGTGAGTGCATACTTGTGAAATGCGTATACGATTGTTGTATTTCACAGCGGCTGTAGGAAGATTACTATTCAGAAAATAATTAAAAACCCTTGTATCTCTAATGTTATCTAAATTGGTAGCATGCTTTAGTTGATTTAGACCCAGTAAGAAGAATACTAACCATCTTAAATGTCTAGTAAACAACCTTCTCCATACCTATAAATCAGAGTGAAAAGCATGCTTAAGTTGGTTAGAATCCAGTAAGTCGCCGTATATCCTCGTAAATTCCATGTTTCAGACGTTTGAACCTCAGTATGTCGTATGTATCAGTCGTCTAAAACCAAGTCAGTTACATGCTGAAGGCATTTACAACCTATTAAGTTACATGCTCCAGACGTTCAAAACCCAGTATGTTGCACGCTACTGACTATTAACGCAAGATGTTAATCTAATACTAGTAATCTAGCTAGAAAGTGCTTCGGTGATCCGAAAAAATTCGCGAAAGCATTAGGAATTAATGAGCCATTAGTTGATAGATGTTTTATGACTTTTACCTATGGTCAAAACTCAACTGTACAGTATATTAACTTCTGATGCATGGTTGCCAAATTGCGAAACTATTTTCTATGCCCATGCTTTATTACTCAGATGATTCCAGTAAAACATGGCATCGACTTCACCGATCGCATATGAGGTACCATGTACAACAGACCTGTAGGTTGCTAAGGCTTAATGATGTGTTTAATCGTTCCTTGTATTTATCTGATCCTGTAATGTTGCTGATAATCATTCGAGACCATCAAAATAAAGGAGATGAGAAAAAACTTATGACCAATGCAATGGATGGTTATGTAAGATAAGAATAAATTAATAATATTGAAATGATTAGTATAATAGTAAATTAATTATATCTTTTTCATAGAGATTTGGCATTAGACATTGATTTTGCTTCCTCGAAGAGGAAGCTTTGCTATGGACGAAAAATCACATATTGAAAAAACATGTTATAAAAACGTTTTATGAAGTGTAGAATCAAAACACACTATTATATGGAAAATGTCCGTCTGTGTGTATCTATGTGTGTGTGTATCTGTGTGTGTTATCAGTTTATCCCAGGATTTCGTCATTTAATTTTGATCCAACAGGGCTTTTTTTTAGTCTTGGGATTTCTATCACCACTGGATAAAAAAAATTTGAGTTTTGCAGTATATTTTTTTAATTCGGATCTTATCGATTTATCAAAATCGATTTTTTTGAATAAGTTATTTTTCAATCGATTTATAATTATCAACGGATATTTTATAATAGAGAATCGAAAAGATCATTTAATTTTACACAAAAAAACGTATTTGTTTGAAATCAAGAAAATTTAGTAGCTACGCGTGCGCAGGTGTAAATAGGGAATGTATATAATCAGTTATATCTCAGGATTTCTTTGGCCGATTTTAATAATGCCAGGCTTGTTTTATTTTTATATTAAATACAAATTACTTCTCGAAAAAAAAATTTTGATACATTCGTTTTTTTTAATTTCGATTTTGTCATTATATTCGCTATGCGATTTTTTCTAAAAAATAGATTTTAAAGATATTTTTATCGTGGTTTTAGTATATTTTGCGTTTTGTATTTTTATGATAAAAATTCTAAAGGTTCATTAAATTACCTACAATAATCGTATTAGGATGGATTCATAAAAATTTAGTAGCTGTGAGTGCGTGAGTATGAATAGGAAATGTATGTGATCAGTCATATCTCAGGATTTCTTTAACGGATTTTTATATTCATAGGATATTTAACTGTAATTATTCTGTAAGTTTTTTTCGTTTTTGGATACCTATCATTGCTGAGAAAAAAATTTTCATTCCATCGACTTGCTTTTTTTTATTTTGATTTTATTGATTCCGGAAAATCGTTTTTTTGCAAAAAGTTATTTTTTCGCTATCAAATGTTGTTTTAGAATATTTTGTAGCAAAAAATCTTGAAGATCATAAAATTTCCTAAAAATATTCGTTTTAATTTGATCGATTTTGGAAAATCGATTTTTTTTTTTTAAATATGGATTTTTTCATCAGTGAACGTTGTTTCAGAATATTTTGTGGTGAAAGATCTTCAAGATAAAATTTCTTAAATAATGACAGGATTTAGAAAAAATGAGGAAGCTTTGTGCCAATGAATTAGCAGCGGGCTTTTTTTTATTGATTCACACATCCGACAATTTTATTATTAACTTTGCTTCCTCTTAAAGGAGCTTTGTTATGGACGAAAAATCACATGTCGAGAAAACATGTTATACATACGTTGTGTGAAGTTTTAAATCAAATTACACTATTTTTTTTAAATGTCCGTCTCTGCGTATGTGTGCGTGTGTGTGTGTGTGGGTGTGTCTGTGTGTGTATGTATGTGATCAGTTATATCTCAGGATTCTCTTGACCGATGCTGATCCAACAGGGCTTTTTTTTGTTTCTGAATTCCTATCGCTATTTTGAAAAAAATTTGTATTTTCTTGTATATTTGTACTATTTTTATTGTATAGATGTTTCAAGATTGGTTGTTTTAAAAAAGATGATTTATAAGCTATTTATTGTTAATTTAAAACATTTTACAATAGAAATTCCAAAAGATCAATACATGTCATACATAAAAACGCATTAAAATAAAATTTAAAAAAATTTGTCGGTGAGTGTGCGTGGGTGTAAAGAGGGAACGTATATAATCATTCATATCTCAGAATTTCTTTGACCGATTTCAATAATCCCAAGTATATTTCGATACATATTGTTTTTTGATACAAAAAATTGTGATTTATACCATGTTTTTTTTTTTAAATTTTGTCTTCGTGATTTTCGAATTTTTATTTTTTCGAACGAATAGCTTTTAATTATCTTTACTGTAGTCTTAGGATATTTTATTACAGGAATTCCAAAAGATTATTAAATTCTGTACATAAATACAGATTAATAAGATAGGATTTAAATAATTTAGTAGGTTGGTCCGCGTGGGTGTAAATAGGGAATGTATATAACCTGTCATATCTTAGGATTTTTTTGACTTATTTTAATAATTCCAGGCTTCTTTGTTAGTTTTTATTTTTTTATACTTACGATCACAGAAAAAAAAATTAATTCTAATGTGTCTGTATCTGCACTTGTGTATGTATGGATGTATTTATATATGTATGTATATTCGTTATTAGTTATATTTTAGAAGTATCTCTACTGACTTTGGTGAAGTATGGTTTTAATTTTAAAATTTGTACATCATTTTTTACGTTAAACGCTCTAAAAATATATATAATATATTATGAATGTATCAATTTGATCGGCCGATTTCTTTCATTTCAATTTAATAAAAAAAAAAATAAACTTTTCTTATTGCAATAATAATATAATAAGTTTATATATTTCCGTAACTTAGAAATTGGTAACCCTCATCGTACTTTTCTTTTGGAAGCAGTTTTTTTGTGCATGCTGTGATATCCTTCAGTAAGTTAGAAATTAGTTACCCTCTCGTCCTATTTCTATGGGAGCTGTTTGTGCATGCTGTGATATCCATAACTTAATTCCATAATGAAACCGTTGTTCTCTTATGGTTGCCAAATTTTTATAACACATTTTTAAAATGTTTGTGTATGCTTCTTTCAATATTAAATATTCTATCATCATTGTAACGTTGTTCGTGATAAAAAATTACATATGTATATTTTCTTTTAAAACCCGCTTTTTATTGATTTGTATTTTTTTATTATTACTAAAGTATTATGTCTTAAACTGAAAAAAATATGGACCATATGACCTATTACTATTTTTGGATGGGTTCCCTACAATATATTTAATCTTATTTTATTTGTTTTTGGACATTCATTACCGTTGAAAAATAAGATTTCAATTACATCGATTCTTTTCTTCTGGATTTTATCGATTTCAAAAAATCGATGTTTTTATAAAAGAGATTTTTTCACTAAAAACCATTGTTTTAGAATATTTTGTGGAAGAAATCGCTAGGATCATGAAATTTCTTAAAAAATAACATTATTTGATGGAGAAAAAATGATTGATAAGAGCGCGTGTAAAAAATGAGTGGAACATGTGAATAAGGAAGCTTTGTGCCAATAGATTGACAGCGATTTTTCTAATGTCAACGTTTAATAACATGATTGATTGTTTAACAATTCTGCTACGTGTTTCAATATAAAATTTATGTGCGTGCGTTATCCAAGTAATATTTTAATGCTCAGAGTATCATTCTCATTTTAATAAAAATCGCAGCACTAAACTATAGTCAAAACAAGTTCTTTTTTTTCAAAAGTTCATTTTTATTTTTTCAAACTATCAGAATCAAGATACAATTTTTATGGCCTGTCAAGTACCTTACACTTTGCTTTAAATTTTTTCCTAATGTAGATTTATTGCTCTATTAAACCAACAAAGCTTCCTAATTCACATGTTCTTCTCCTTCTTTACACACATACACATCAATTTTTTTTCTCTATGTACAAAAACGTCATCGTTTGAGAAATCTTATCTTCAAGATCTTCTACCACTAAATATTCTGAAACAATGTTCCCTTGAAAAAAATGAATATTTTCAAAACAATAGATTTTTGGAATTCGATCAAATTAAAATAGTAATTCTTTAGAAAATTTTAAGATATTCGAGATTTTCTGAAACAAAAAAAAGCCCGGCATCACTATTATCGGCCAAAGAAATCCTGAGACATGACTGACTATATACATTCCCTATTGACACTCACGCACACCCGGCTACTAAATTTTTTTAATTGTAACTTAATACTTTATTTCTGAAAATTTTATTGATCTTCTGGAATTCATATCGTAAAATATCTTAAAATAACAATAAGTACTTAAAAATCAACTTTTTAAAAAAAAATCAATTTTGAAAAATTGATGAAATCAAAATAAATGAATAAATATACAGCAAAACTTAAAATTTTTTTTCAGCGGTGATAGGATTCAAAAAACAAATAAAAGCCCTGTTGGATCAAAATCGGCCAACGAAATCCTGAGGTATGACTGATTATATACATTTCCTATATACACCCACGCACACCTAGCTACTAAATTTTTTTAATTTTAACTAAATACATTTTGTTGTATAAAATTTTATGGTATTTTAGCCTTTCCATCGTAAAATATTTATAAATAACAATAAATAGCTTGAAAATCAACTTTTCCAAAGAACATATTTTAAAAAATCGATGAAATTGAAATAAAAAACATAATTCACAGCAAAACTCAAATTTATTCATTTAGCAATGATATGAATCTAAAAACAAAAAATTAAGCCATATTGGATCAAAATCGGTCGAGGGAATCTTGAGATACCACTGATTGCATACATGCACACACAGAGCCACACACACACACACACACACACACGCGCGTGCGCAGACGGATATTTTCCAAAAATGATGTATTTTGATTCGAAACTTCATAAAACGTATTTATAACATGTTTTTTCGAAATGTGATTTTCCGTCCATAGTAAAGCTTCCTCTACGAGGAAGCAATTGTGTAAATACAGCAATAAAAGAAAGTTTAATTTATTTAAAGTTTAAAATTTAAAGAAGAACGATATTTTGCTTACTCTCTACATTACATAAACTTCTGTGTTGAGTAGGAAGGCGCTACTTAATTTCCCAATTAGGAAATGTTGCTTTTATCTGCTGTGCAGCTTATCAGTGCTGTGTTAAATGCTTTTTTTTTGTTGCAGTTGCAATATATTTTTTTTCTTCTATTGATCAGATACATGTTTTCAAAATAATCGAATTTTGACAGTTTTTGATGCTAGAGAGTTCCTAAAACTACTATTTTTTTTTCATTTTTCATTTTTTTTTTTTTTTTTTTTTTTTTTTTCACAATCATTGTTATAACCATAAATAATATGCAAAAATACTAATAATAAGGAAAAAAAATTTATTTAATTTTTGCGTGCTTTATTTAACGTTATATTCAAATTTTTAAGGTAGTGAATTGTTGCAAAAAAACGATTGTACTTGCTTATCATAAAAATTAATCATCCAGAAATTTTTAATAAAGGCTCTACATTGTTTCATCAAAGAAAAGTTATATCCGAACATTTTCTGTTGTATTTAAGATTACGTTAGTAGTAAGGAGAGATAATACTTTATTTTGAATCGTAATTATAAGTTCCATAAAAGAAGCTTTCTTCAGGTTATGTTTTATGTTTAAAACATTTCAATTAATACCACAATATACATACCACAGTTTTAATTAAAAAAAATTCGAAATTTCCCTCTGTACGCCGTGATAGTAGGTTTCAGGTGTTCTTGATAGAGACGGGGACTCTGAAAGCTAGAATAGGGGCTATCTGAATGGAAAGGAATGTACTACAAAGTACTCAGTATTGACCTTAAAATCTTCATGAAGGCGCCCTTAACTCCCTTGAGACTATTTTCCTTTGCAGTGCTGCAGGTTAGATGGCGTAGGTCCTGATGCTTCCGATAATTGCATTAATATTAGGCAGCTTGGTTTTCTGGGAGACTGTTTTGTTGGTAATGAGAGTTTTCAACTGTACAATGGCCCCTCGCGGAGTAGATTCGGACGATGTATACTTTGTTGACCCTTATCTTTTGCAGCTTATTCTTAGGGTTTTTTTCAGAAGAATATAATGGTTATGGTTAAGTGGGAGAAAGTGTGGAGCCTTGGGGTACTCCTGAAGTGATAAGGCGTGGAGAGAATCGCCTGGATTAGTTTATACAATAGGTCCTCGTGCCAAACTCCTCCGAAGGCCTGTTATACGTCCAAGAAAGCCTTTGTAAAGTAGTTTTCGCATGTGAGCATATCGTAGATATTTTCGGTGACTCTCAAGAGCTGGTGCGCCGCGAGTATCTAGTTCTGAAACCGTATTGAACGTCAGGGAGGATATTGTTTTCCTTGACGTGCTTATTCAGACGGGCGAGAATGACTTTTTCGACGATTTTGCTTATCGATGAAAATTAGCTTATGGGTCTCTAGCTCAAGGGAGGGCTGAGAAATTTTCCCAGGAGGCAGATGACGGTAGCCTGTTTCGACGCAATTTGGAAATTAGTAAGACGCATTACAGCGTTGGTGATGTTGCAGATGGCCGTGATGAATTATTGCGCAAGAATTTTAAGGATGCTAAAATCAATTTTTTGTTTGCCTATCTGCAGTCAAGAGCCTAAAGTTTTAACGAAAATATATGATGACTTTAGAAATGTATGTGTAATATATTAATTTTCATAAGGAGTAATATGTGGGAAAAAAAAGATGAAATAATAGTATAATCCTTTCTGCTAATCGATTGAATGTATTATTTTAAAATAGTTTTATATCAGGCTTTTTGATAATAAAATTTGTTAGTTGTTCAATAAGTTATTTATTTTTTTCCAGAAAATAATTTCAGTTCTGCCAAACTCCATTTCTTATGCAGCAAAGATAGCCATGGATGTGCTTCACTGCTTATATCATTACACGAAAGTCATGGATATTCTAGTGAAATGGAACTATTTATTGCTCAAATTGTTTTACAGTAAGTTTGAATTTCATTTGCTAGATTTAGTATGCCTTTCTTTACTGTAGGAAAAATTTTACTTAGTATAGTTTAAATCCATCTACATTAAAAAGCAATCACAATTTTGAAACATCATATTTAAGTGATAAGGTGAAAACTAGAACTTTCTTAAAAAATAATTAGTTAATTTTATACTTCAAAGAAGTTGATTCTTTACAAATGTCAAATAATTTGATAGTTCAAAGATCTTTTTTTTTCTGCATATTACAATTTTTAGGTATTGATAACTGTAAGAACCCTAAAAATTTCGAATTTTTTTTTATTTTTTATTTGATCCCATTTTGCCAAAACTTCTTTGACTGATTAAAATGTCTCATCTTGAGTCGACAAAAAAACTTTGAAAAATATTTATTCAAAAAATTTTATTTACTACTGTTTGGATGCAAACGTAAATTTTTACACGATTTCTCGACGTGCTGGAATAAACAATATCTTATTCTTTTAAGATATTTTTGAAATTGCAGTTTGGTGACCTTATGTTCATATATTTATCAAATTTATCAAGCTTCGAAAAAGTGAAATCGAATATAAAATAGAAAAGATTAACGATTTTTAGTGAGGTGCCTTGCCATTAAGTGGCAGGCCACTTAACAGTAGTTTTATGATTGTTTTTTCATTGATAAAGCAGCTTGTATCTTTCGTGCTTGAAGAGTTGGCTACATCATGAAATTCACCTCTTTTATCCGTTGCTGTCCATATTATTTCCAAGTTTTTTTTGATAAAAAATACATTTTTTTCGAATAATCTTTGTAACAGAGTAGCAAGTCGAGATGCTTTCATAAGGCACCGGTTGTTAGACAAGGATGCACATCTGCTTCTACCAGTTTTTGAAAACTTTTTTCTCAAAAACATAACGCTTTATTTCTAGTTACAAAAAATGTGTATCATTACGTAATCTTTGTAATAAAATTTTCAAGAAAATTTATCAAAGTGTATTTTTAGAGTAAAGCGTCTTAAGTTATTTCATGTTGAACCATCTGTACACAAAATTTATTGGTTTTCTAAAATACCGCTTATTCATGTCGAATTAATTTTATTGTTATCAAGTTGTAACAATAAATTATTAAATTTTTTTTTAAATTTAGCTTTATTAAAAGTGATTTGAGTAAATTCAAAAATAAAGGTTAATTAGAAAAATCTGGTATATCTTTATTCGTAAGACGCAATTGAGTTAGTTTTTCATACACACTGATAACTTATTAATAAATGTTTCTGATAACACCGGACGCTTATATGTCTCGAATGGGCAATGATGGAAATTGAGAGCAAGTATTAATAATAAAAAGATTCTTGCTTATTCTAGTGCTCCTCTTTGAAACTTACAAATATTCAGAAATGCACCAGATCTTATTTAATACTCTTTGATTCTAAATGAATTCATCCAAACATGTATGCTGATTAGGGCTTCCGCAAGACTCAAGAAAATCTCGGTCTTGGTCTCGTCTTGTCTTGAAAACCAAGACCAAATTCGAGACAAGATGTGGGAGACAACATTCAAGACAAGACCAAGATGATCGTAACAAGACCAAGACCAGTTTTCAAGATCTTGTGTTACTCACGCAGTTACGCGTGCGAGATTTTCAGTTTTTGCCAAGTATACATATAGTAATTTATCAATGATCATTTCTTTTGAAACTAGCATGAATAAATATAGGGCCGTTAGGTTTGATGCGCTTGTGTTATAGTTTATTTATAATTATTGTCTCATTTGGAAAGCATGGAGCAGTATAGGGTCATTAGGTTTTGTGCGCTCGTATTATAATTTATTATTTATTATTGTTTTATTCAAAAAACGAGAGGCAGTATATGCTCATTTGGTTTTGTGCGCTTGTGTTACAGTTTAGTAATGATTATTGTTTTATTTAAAAGCATGATGCAGTACAGGGTCATTAGGTTTCATGCGCTTGTGTTATAGTTAATTCTTATCATTGTCCTATATTTAAAAGCAGTAAGCAGTACAGGATCATTAGGTTTTGTGCGCTTGTTTCATAGTTTATCAATAATTATAGATTTATTGAAAAAGCAAGACGGAACATAAGGGTTTATCCGCTTGTGTTAGCAACTGAGAAATTACGTGGAGTTTAATGAGTTTTTGTGGTTTTATCCATATAGCCAATTTTAATTTAGCGCGCTTTCAGATACCACTTTCGGAAGCCCTGCCTAGACCACGAGGCGAAATGAGAGAGACAGATTATACAATTAGCAGAACACCTTTTCCCCCTCTAGCATGCCTATATAATTGATTGGTGCTCTCTAAGGGCGACTAAGGGTGCGGTCCCATGGATCACGGAATCCGCATATGGAACCCATTTGAGCCCATAAGAGTGAGAGAGAGGTGTACGCAAAAGACCTCTCTCTCACTCTCATGGGCTCAAATAGGTTCTGTATGCGGATTCCGTGCTCCATGAGATCGCGCCCTTATGCATCTATATATGTTCACTGTGTACAGTCCCGCGGCGGACTCCCGCCGAACCGAGTTCCCCCGCTGCAACTGCTATACTGCGTTACACGCAAGTACAAGACTATATACAAACATATACACATATTTAAGAGAGCAGTAGAGGCAGTAGAGCTGAGAGCATCAACCAATCATATACATGTGTGCTATAGAGAGAGAAAGTCTGAGCATGCTTTGTCGCGAATCGCGAACTTTGGTATAATTTGTATTCTCTCTTCTGGAGGACCGGGTACGGTGAGAGGCTGATGTCGTCCTTATATATATTCATCTTTAACCTTCGACGGCTTCGACCTCCTCTGACATAGAGCTTCTAAAGAAAAGTTTCACTGTAATAAACTGTGAAAAATTAAGTTTTACAGTAAAAGAAGATAAAAGTGTAGCCGTGTCGCCGTGTGTTAATTTTTTTCTCTCCCAGTCTCGTTTCCCGTGTTACTTGTTTACCGTGTTGTTTTGCATATGCAAACATAAAGTCAATAAAGAAGACACGTGTGATTGTAATACTTAGACAAATGTAGTGACTTGAATATGACTTAGTGAAAACTCAAAAAAACACGTATTTATCTACCGTTAAAATTTCTACTGTATGTTTAATTAAAATCAATTTGATTTGTAAGTGATTGAGGGTGTAATTATTTATTTCAAGTGCTTTCAAGATGTCATCTAAAAGAAAAAACGAGACTTTGCCTCCACGTGAAAGTAAAAAATTTCGAAAAAGCGATAAAGTTAAAGAAAGTGATAAAGAAAAAAAAAGTGAGACAAGTACAGAAAATACAGACAACAAAAGACCAACTGTTAATTTAAAAGATGACACTAACCGTCAGAATTGTCAAATAACTAATGGCAAAGGGAAGTACGAAAAAGTTTTTCGTATGGACTTCATCCTTATGCATTAAAAGATTCAGACTGGGACTTATTACACGATTTAGTTACTTATCTAAAATACTTTAAACAAGCTACACTAGTCACCTCTGTTGAGAAAGAGCCTTCAATGCCTCCAGTTGTCATAATTTTTAACTCACTATTGGATAAGGTTGAGTCAATTTTTTTTAAATTATTAGATAAGGTAAAAAACAATGAAAGGAGTACACTAATTAACGTTAAACTTTTTAATGCTTTCCAAGCCGTCTTGGATAAACTTGCGAAGCATTATCGTAAATTAAACTGGATCTATGTCGTAACGTTGATTTTAGATCTAAGATACAAGTATAAGGGATTTGACGAAACATCTTGGAGAAAGAATCTAAAAAATGAAGCTATAAATAAATTTGAACTAATTTTTAAAGAAGCATTCTTCGATAAATTCTCAACAAAAAACGATCACGCTGTGTTACATAAAAAAAATCTAAAAAGGAGTTTTTGGATCTTTAAGCAGTTTATTGTGTTGATGTAGATGCAATTGAGGATTAGCTATAAGAGATTAGTAACTATACAGGTACAGTTCGAGCTCCTGTAGACAAGCCAATTTTGGAGTGGTGGAAAGAAAACACGCATCTTCTTCCTATATTATCAAAAATGGCAAAAGATTTTCTTGCTACAATGCCTAGCTCCATTCCAGTTAAGAGACTATTCTCTGTAACATGTAATACTTTCAGTCGTTACTTGATAAATATTTAAATCCATATTTAAATACATAAACGAGTTTATAAGTTAATATTCACAATTTTATTCGTCAGGTGTTACAATTGTTTCGGCACACAGTACCTTCCTCAGACACAGAGGTTTATAAACTAAAATGTTTTCGGCTTTACAACA
>JAPYYV010005730.1:0-15063 GCA_030522625.1 Copidosoma aretas | reverse complement strand
AAAAAGTGTTCCCATAAGACTACGTGCATTTTGGCGATCTCAGTGAGGGACAATTTCTCTCACTCGCAGCGCCACATGTAATAGGCGCATAGCGAATAGTGCATACTATATATACATTAATTGGCGATTGGATTGGAGCTTCGGAGCTTGTTTTTTGAAGCATGTTGAAATGAATTTTTTTTTTTGGATTTACTCGGTAAAAAGTGTATAGCTATGATTATGATTATAAATAAGAGCTGTAATTATAGCTACAACCACCTACAATGGCAGCTGTATCGGCTAAGAATAGGTGTTTATAGTCGGGGCGCCAGAGGTTCCAGAACATGTGTTTTCTGAACCTGGATGGTGCTAGACAAATTTGGGCTTAAATTTAAGGTCTCAACGAGTATAGTGTGCCATTAAAAAATTTGGAAAATCCGAGCGTTGGATTTTGAGTAGTGTTGCAAAATAAGTAGAAAAAATTTTTTTTTTAAGTTATTCCGCTATATCTCAAAAACGAAAAGTTTTAGCGAAAAATGTTTCGAATAAAAGTTGTTCCTCGGATTATTTTTCGCAGACTTAAAGTATTTTAAAAATTAAAAAATGGGTTTCCTACCGAAAAAAATCAAAAAACCGCAAAAATAAAAAATTAAAAAATCATTAAAAAACATATGATAGAATTATATTTATTTGTTGAAATTTAGACATTTCAAAGGTTTTAGCATTGTTAACGAAATTTGCCTGGTCCGTTTGCCCATAAACAATACGGCGACCTATTGCACAATTGTTAATTTACAACTTTGGAAAGCTGTAGTGTACTCGGACGTTTATGGATCTCGATGAAACCAATTGGAATCAGTAGGTATTCATACAGTCTTTAAACATACTGAATATGGAAAATTTAGAATAAGTAGTTCTTTTGTTATTAACAAAAACAACTTTTGATAGGTCCTCATTTTGTCAATTTACAAGATAGAGATTGGCAATAAAGTGCATTTAAATACAAGAAAAAAAAAAGTTTAGTGTAGGACCAATAGAAGCAGAGCTACGATACTTTTACTTTTTTACTTGTAGCGGCCGTGCCAATTACTTTTTTGACTTCGGACTTGGCTTAACCTATTCCTGAATATCTACTTTACCGTAGGAAATTTCTTCCCGGTCGATTTGAAAATGCAACACAACAGCTCTACAGCCATTTTCAAGTCATTATAATAATGCAAGTTTGGTTTTATATTAGTATAGTACCCAGGATAATTTTCAATCAATGGTTATTCATTAATAAAAGTGATTGGCAAAGGCTGTAGAGCTGTTATAATGGATGGATAAAATTGATGAATTTCTGTTGGATAAAAAGAGTTATATTTTTACTTGTACTCAACTTACAACTATATGAATAGCACCATCGTGAAGCTGAGAAAAAATTACGTGAGAATTAATCCATAAGCATATCCGTAGATGGTTTTATTAACTAGTAATTTATTATGCAACCTTATATCTGGCAGCAGTGCCGACGGACTGTCTACTGCACTTCGATCCGCTTAGGGCGCCTTCGGCGCGCTCGGCGCGCCGCTGGCTTCGGACGCTCATCGGCGGTGACCCATACACGATTTTTCACTAGAATTATCTATTGTTTATGCCGAGAGGGTTGATCAAATCGACCAGGAAAAAATTTTCTACGGTAAAGTAAATAATCAGGAAGAGGTTAAGCTAAGTCCGAAGTCAAAAAAGTAATTAGCACGACCGCTACAAGTAAAAAAGTAAAAGTATCGTGACTCCGCTTCTATTGGTCCTACACTAAAATTTTTTTTTTAAATTCATTAAAAAATGAGTGTATTTAAATGCACTTTATTGAAAATCTCTATCTTGTAAATTGACAAAATTGGGACCTATCAAAAATTGTTTTTTGTAAATAACAAAAAAAACTACGTATTAGAAAATTTCTAAAGTCAGTATGTTAAAAGACTGTATGAATAGCTACTGATACTAATTGGTTTTAGTCGGGATCTAGAAATATGCGAGTAAACTACAGCGTTCCAAAGTTGTAAATTAACAATTTTGCAATAGGTCCCCGTATTGGCCTCGAGCGAAATTCCGAAACAGCGCCCCCAGTCGAGGGACTTGAGAACGATTGGTCATGATTAGAAGAGGACAGTACTATTATGCATATGCTTCCGACTATATTCACCAGATGGGCAAGCCTCAAAGTCGCTTCTCTGCAGGTGCAAGAAGACTAATTCATAGTACTGTCCTCTTCTAGTCATGACCAATCGTTTCCAAGTTGCTCGTGTAGGCGGCGCTCTTGCAAAATCGCGCTCGAGGCCTATTGTTTATGGGCGATCGGACCAGGCACATTTCGCTAACAATGCTAAAACATACGAAATGTCTAAATTTCAACAAATAAAAATAATTTTAATCATCTGTTTTTTAATGATTTTCTAATTTTTTATTATTGCTGTTTTTTGACTGTTTTCGATGGGAAACCCCATTATTTAATTTTTTTAAATACTCTACTCCTACGTAAAATTGTCTGAGGAACAATTTTTGTTCGAAACATTTTTCACTAAAACCTTTCGTTTTTGAGATATAGCGGAATAACTGAAGAAAAATCGATTTTTCCTTTTATTTTGCAACGCCACTCAAAATCCAACGCTCGGATTTTCTAACTTTTTTAATGGCACACTATACTCCTTGAGGCCTTTTATTTGAGCCCAAATTCGTTGTGCACCATCCAGGTTCAGAACGGAAACCTCTGGCGCCCCGGCTATTAACAGCTGTAATTGTTTCGCAAATTTCGAAAAAGAACAGTTTTCAAATCTGACTTTTTTGGAAGATATAATCATCCGCATAATAAAACAAAATCTGAGGACTTCAAGAATTCGTAAATAATTTTTTAAAAACTTTAAAATAATAAAAGTGTTTTTTTCCTAAATCCTTTAGATACAACGTTAAACACCTAATTTTATAGCTATAATTGACACAGTTTTACAGCCACATTGTCGGTCGATTGAGCTATAATTGTAGGTGTTGTTACAGCTATCATTCATGACTATAATTATAGCTATAAGTTTTTTATTGAGCACGTTGCGTTAGAGATATATTACAAGTACAAAAATGTATGAATGAGAGGTTGAACAATTTTTTTTTCGGGACTACAAGTTTTCTATTTTTGACGATTCTAAATAAAATTTGAGCGGTTCCCTTTGATTGAAATTTCTTACGGGGGTCGTATCACGCAAAAAAATTATTTAAGAATCCTTTAAAATTTTGTTCATAAGTAACATTTGTGTTCAGAATAACATTATTATCTTATACAACTTAGCTTAACGGTTTCGGAAAAATTACTTATTCGTTTAAGACGTACTCTTATGGGAGTTTTTTAACTAATTACGGCTACATAACATTTAAGAATTGGCTGAAATTGAAAAATATATTTAAGAATTATAATTTAAATATCTTATTTTAATGACAGCATTCCTAGCTTTACCGTTTTGCAGATATAATAATAACAATTAGTATATATATATTGTGGTACAGGCGAGAATAAAATTCTTATTTTTCACTCATTTAGTATTTTTTTAATAATAGGTCCACTTCTGCGTTGTATTAGAAAGTTATCAACATATTTATAAAAACACAGTTACTTATGACCTACATATTGCGATACAGCCTCTTTTACTGTAATATTTTTACAAATATATTAACATAACATGCATTCTTATTTTGATATGTATGTGGGGTAATCCATGAATAAGGTACAATAATAGGTGTACAAAAATAGGGAAAGATTTTTATTTGAAGACTACAGTCTTTTTTTTTTTTGTGATCCACGCAACTTGTATAAAACAAGAAAAAAAACTTGAAAAGAGGCAATTTTTTACAAAATACAGAGCAGTACAAAAATACTTTTGAAAAAAATGTAAAAATTTTATTGCGTCGCAGTACATTGAACTTACAGTTCACTTTCAAACTCATAAATGCTACCATCTCTTACTGCATCAACAGTATTACTATACTTGGGAGCGTCGTTACTTCAATTATGGTCGAATCAATCACATCATCAAAACAGTCTTTATTATTAATATGTACACTGACAGAAGCATTTTCGCAACTATCCCCATTACAACTTTTACACACGCGTGTCCACAGCAGCCTAGCTTTTTTACACGTACACAATTTTGCGCGACAATTAGAACGGCAAGAGCAGAAAATCTATGAAAAAATGAAAAACATTTGATATACCATTTTCAGTAAACACATACTAAAGAATATAACTATGCTCTACGAACTTGACGCAAGAGTTCCTCTGGAGCTGGCGTGTGTGTAGTTATTACATGGTACACTCCATGTAGGCTCCATGTCTTTTCCCAGCCATGCCTGGACTTGCAAGTAAACTTGTTTTGTGTGTTCTTTGAGAGCCTCTCTGGTTCGCGGGAGCATCGCTAATGAAACTTGTTTCCTGGATACAGTCGCCGATTTGCAAAAAAGTTCATACCGTAATTCATTAATGTTGCTACCAAGTTCGTACATAGCATCATACAAGTAACAAATCTGTTTTTCTGCTACTTCCAACAAAAGTTGAACAAATTTATTCCTCAATGTGTCTTCACTTATTTCGAGTTCTGTTTGCATTGTCTCTTCAACAAAATCCTCAAATGTTGTACAGAAAATGGCGCTGGCTTCAGCTAAGGCTGGATGTTTCTCGAACAGAGCAAACATTTTTTTTTTCCTTGTTGAACATGGCACTAGTGGTATCAGAACCACTACATGCATGAGCAAATACCACGTAAGATTTAAGATAAGTAATATCTCTGACGGAGTACAATACATTACCCTTTGATCCCGGAAGAACCTTATACAAGTATGCATTTGGGTTCGTTGGTATTAAAGCAATCAAAAGCACTAATAAATCTATATCGTTTCCCACAACCGATACAGATTTTTGTCCGTCAATTGCCAAATCACGTGCCGTCTGCACGATCAGTACATCAGCGTCTTCTAGTGCAACCTTTGTTTGTATACTGTTCTCATTCAAAAATTGAGCCAAATGAGCAACACAATTATATTTATTCATAATATTTGACAGAAATTTCTACGACGATGCTCCATTCAATTATTTCTACTGCAGCAGACATTTTTTCTTTTCGGCGATATCTGAAAGATTAGTAAATACTTATAGTAAACACAACCTACATCGCCGAGCGTGGAAAATCAAAATGATAACCTTTCATATGACTTAGTACCAATATTTTGCGGACAATAACCATCGAAGACAACGACGCAGTGTTGACGATAGTGTTTTACTACGTAATGTAAGTATGCAGCAAAAATCGTTTTATAATCCGAACTATGCGGCCGTGCAAGTATTCGCAGAAGAAATGCGCCGTAAATGACATACTGAAATTCGGAGGGAGATAAAGCATTCGTCGCTGGTATCATAATTTTATACAAATCTGATTTCGTTTTTTTTTTTTGTTTTGATAGCAGGTAGGAGGAAATCTTCTAAAGACGCCTCTACGTGCACACATGGCTACAGTAGAGGTAGTGTCGGATTCACCCTGGCTTATAGTGTAATAACACTACGTGATGCTAATCATCACGGGTGCCTACCGACAAAAACCATCCTCCCCAAGAAAGAGCCAGTCCGTTGGACTATTACTCTGATGTAGGTGTTGAAACAGGAAAGAAGAGATAGAAGCAGAGAAATAGTGGAAAGATGAGAAATAAAGGCGAAGTTCGATGACCGATCATGAGACCAAGGGAGGAATCTGGCTGGTACTATACGCATCAGAGCGAAACTCGGAATATTGAGGTGTTAAAGCAGCCTGAAGGGACGACGGGAGAGAGAGAGAGAAACACATCCTGGTCAGGCATCTGACTTATGAGCGAGAAGAATTTTCACTCATAGGTCTTCAGCCCAGGTGCGCCGATAGTTGCAGGGCTGATTGCGACATCTCTGGATGAACTGGCTCAGGTGTTGGCCCCCTCGGAAGAGATTCGCCGGTAACCTATTCACCAGGACGATAAGCTTCTGGCTTCCCTGGCGGGAATTTGCTATGTCGACTGCCAGCGGGAACCCACCGTCCCAGCGTCATGGCACGCCGACGACCTCTCTATTGAAAGATTGCCCCCCAGGTCCAGGCATCATCAGGAGAAACTGCAGTCGGTCCGCTAGAATCAGGGAGAATGGGTTTTCGGCGCCACGGGTACGTGTCCCCCCGAAAAAGTCCGAAATTCCCGAAATTTTTTCGACGAGAATCGAACCCGTTTTTGCCTCGAGTCTGTCAGGCTAGGAAGTTAGCACGCTAACCACTAAGCCATCGAGGACTCTATCTGATTTCGTGTTCTTTCTTATGAGCCCTTCGTCATCGAACAAACTAGGCGGAAACGGAGACAATTCATACGAGAAAGCTTCTCTGGTTTTGCGAATGTCATTGGGATCAACTTTGGCTAGAAGTCGATGAAAAAGCAAAATAGAGTCAATCGCGAATAATAGTACGTCGTTTAAGTGCACAGAGTTCTACATAACTGATAGCGGTTTCACATTAAATGTTCTTGATGAAGATATTTGTGAAATTGTCTTCCCGACCATCTTCTCCATGCATTTCTCGCCCTTCTCTATAGCCAAGTGACAATCGATTGTATTATCTGCGATAAGACCACTACTTACAGATTTTAAGTCTTTACACGTAACAAAGGGCTTGTGATCATCAAGCCACGAAAGTAGCTTGTTCACGTCAAACGAATCAAGTGCTGTTCGAGATCTATTGAGATCCACGTGCTAATCACTCGACATTGTTTGCTGTCCGCAATACTCCTCCAGACTCTCCATAATTTGATGCGCCGATGGCATTGCAGTCAAATATCGAGTCACCATGCTGGGCGTAACCCCTCGACCGAGATTCAAGTCAATCCCAAAAAATCGATTTAAAGTTGTTTCAATTGCCATGTCGGACCATACACCTGACCATGGCTTGTCAGACCTGCGAATGATAAAATAACCGCTATGAGCGTACGCCTGAAACTCTACGTCAGGCATTGTATTCTCCTACTCTACAAAATCCTGTAGGTAGGTCTGAGCACCCTTAGCATTGGGAGAATGACCTGTCACATGAAACATTGGCAACATTTCTCGAATGCTTTGTAAGTGCAGCTTGAAATTTGCTACGCGCTCAGCTTCTACGAACTGTAGTGCCATCGTGACGCACTTGAAATATTGCAACCACAACCTCGCTGTTGGGCCTCTGGCTTCCAGGGCACTCATCCTTTCGATCAGAGAACTTAAAAAGCTTCGCACAGTCTCGTCAGTCTCACACGCAGCGAATGTGGCTCTAGATGTTTGTAGCAGAGATCGATTTATATCTGAAGGCGCTGAAGAATCGCCAACCACAGATGTATTCCAAAACTCTTCGAAAATTTCGAAGAAATGATCTTTTTGCGCATCCGTACTGTCAATCATTCGGCAAATGTGTATACCGATTGCAGTGAAAGAAAGAATGTGCGCTCGCAAGATACGTGCGAAGGCATGACCGGACATCATCTGTTTACTGAATTCTCTGCGTATATTTCTGACCACAAGTTTTCCAATCCATAACCATCCATGGTCACACCAATCGATCCGAAAAAGGACATCAACAAGTTGAAACCACCAAGACGAAACTTGAAATTTTTTATTTTATCGTTAGTCCCTTAATCTATGATACAGCGTGCTTTGTAGTAAAGTGGTTGATCGAAAGTAACAAAGAAAGTCTTCACGTTTAATTTTTGACATTCCTCCGCAATGAAATGCAAAGATGTATTAACAGTTGTGTAGTCGGAGGGTGGAAGGTTGATGAATGGCTGACACCGAAAAGACGATTTTTTGTACGCAACCTCACTAGACAAAAAGTCCATCAACCCTTTCCAACTGGAAATACGGGGAAGTCTGAAAGTTCGACTCCACAAATACGCACCACAGCTTGGAGATAAAACTGGTGGTTTCATGAATTTCATTGCAATCGTCGAGCGAAAAACAAAATTTTTAAAAACTTCGTCGTTAATACCGCTGACCGCCGAAGGGAACAGTTTCAATTTGGTGCTGTGACGATACTTCAATAGCCTTTGGGATTTTTTTCAATTTCGTGGAACCTTCCTCAGAACATAATGCATGCTACGGCGTGGCGTACAAACGGCTATACCTCCAAGACAGTGAAACGTCTCTTTTCCGTCCAACGTACTGACGTTATCATCCGTATTGTCAAAGACAAACTGAACAAAAGCACCGTCTGATACCTGATTTCTTGGAGGATCAAACACGGGAAATGATTTAAACAGCTGCACTGCGTAATACGACGCACAAACTCCCAACTTGTTCAGTCAGTCAATTATTTGTCTCTTGCCCGTTTTTCGTAGGATGTATATCCCTAAAGCCAAAGGCAGTCTGGATGAAAACGCGGGTTGAACCAACATCAGCAACGATTGACAGAGCATTTTGATTTTGGGAACACCATGAACCGTAGCCTTCTTTTTTCTCGGAACAATTGATTCCACAAATTGTTTGATGGCATGTGGAATGTCTGCGTCGATGGTATCCAAGAAAGTAGTAGGTGACGGATAATTGTCGGCATACTTTTCGGATGGTACACAGTCTTTTTTTTAAATTACTGCTGCCATGGTTAATATCATTTGTTTTTTCAATTCATCGATGCAACCGTCTTCCAAAAACCATCTACGAATAACGTTTCTATAACTAGACACTTTATAAAAAATTGTCGGTGTCGAGCCTGTCCTCCACAAAATATCAATTTTGTCTCCCAAACGGTTTCTCAGTCGTTAAAACAGAACTGAGTTCGTTACTTTTTCTTCACCTACAATCAAATTAATCTTTTCAAGGTCAAATCGAAAACGGACGCTGTTTTCAATGTACTGCCCAACTATTTCAGCAAGGTCGTCAATTTGTTGCCGAGTCTATACGGATTTTAGGTGGACCAATTCGGATTCGTGACGACAAGAATTTATGTGAGCACTTTTTGTGATAAGCGCACTCTTGATCAGCGTCGCGAGTACGTAGTCGTTGCAAGATAATTGTGTCTTTATCATTATGACTTTGTCTGCACAAACGTGAGTAATATCTGAGACAGTGGTTGGTAACGCTGTGCACAGAGTATTTATTGCCGGCCACATCCTCAAAATCCTCGTACGTCAAATGCTTCGTTTGACAGATTTTGGTACTAAATAGTTCAGATGATGTTCCACCCTGTTCGATCCCTTTTCTCTTTTTTTAAGGGGGATCATCTCGTTTCTTCGCGTAAGCCGCTCGACAACGTTCATGCACAATCATCGATGTTTTTCCTGGAAAACCATCGAATATCATTGAACAAAGCTGTTTCTTAATAATTAATTAGGGATTTCCATTGGTTTGCACGTTGTACCATACAAGCGAGCGAACGATCAACTACAATAAATAATTGCAACATGCATGTCGAAATACTTATGGCAGATTATTCATGTTGATTTATATGTATTTCCGTACGAATAAACTGATTGGTTTGTAATATCAAATAACGGTTTTACCTTTCCACTTCACCCAATCATTTTCTTGTCTGGTCTTGCTTTTCTTGATGAAACTGTCGATGTTTTTTTGATTGATCACTCTATTTTCATCTTGATGTGAGATTGGTTTATCGCATATGCATCATATTTCCGCTTCTTCCGAGGTATCCTAGCGTTTCTAGAATACACAGAAGTTGTTGTAGTATTAAAAAACGAAATGTACTAGATTCTGTTGATAAGCCGAGGAAAAATATGAAGGTGTCTCTTTACCTCCAAACAGTACATCATTTTTAATAAATCTTTAAAGTTGTCTGTTGTAAAACAATAATAAAATTATGTAGCAAATCAAAATGGTGCTTTAGAAGATAGAAGAAAAATTATTTGATCAAATTTACTACGTTGAATCACACTCACGAAAGAAAGAAATATTTTTAGTTTTTCATAAAATTGCAATATTTGGAAAGTTCTTTTACTCTTTGGACTATTTAACATAAAGTCACTGTGGGAAATTGTAGAGTAAAGATGAAATTGTTTATATGAAAATATCGGTTTTCAACAATTTTCAATATCCTCGGGGAAAACAATTGCATTTAACTTATTACACATAAAATATTTTTAAAAATGTCTTAAGGTGACTTTATGTTAAATTGTCCAAAGAGTGAGACATGCTTTAAAAAATTGAAATTCGATGAAAAATCAAAAAAATTCTAGTCTTCTGTGAAAGTGATTCTGAAATTTAGAAGTATACAAAAATAGAACTAATTTGATACAGTTTTTTATTTATTTTTTATTTTACAAAGCACTGTTACGTCAACAACGACGTTCGCGATTTTTGGGCCTAAGCTCGCGCTTAATAGTCATAGATCTTGATAGGGTTATTGCCAAACTAATAACTACTGATGGCTCGTCTCGGCTTTACATCTATTAATAAATTGTCGTGGTTACAACGTTGAACTGAAGAAATCGGCCAATTCGCCGAATATTTGTACTTTCAAAGACGGCTAGAACTATGATAAATAATTAGGTAAGCGCTGCTCGAGAGAGTCGTCGCGAATCTTAATTACTATTGCCACAGAACTATTGGTAAATTTAAATATAGTATGAATAATTAAAAGTTCGAGATTATACTTATGTGATTTGTTTGCTGTTGGTCATCGGAGAGGAAGTCGGCTGTTATCTGCAATGGGGAAGTGGTGACGCGCTGCTCTAGAATGCATAGTTTGGTGCCACTGATTGCAGAACGGTGGGAAAAGGAAAAATTGTGAGGACTGCTGCAGCAAGTCTCTCGACGTTACAGCACAATTTTTATGTACTACAGTGCCTTTTTATTATTGTCTTACAACAGGCAGCTTCAGAAATATTGAAAAAATTGTGTACTATACAGTGGTCGGGAGCTACCTTTATACAGCTCAAACAGATACAAAATAGAATCTGTAAAAACAGTTATTCAAAAACGCATTTTTAATACAGGGCCCTACTGCATCCGACAAATATTGACTATCGGGCGGAAACGAATCTCGTCCCTCACAGGTCCGGGTCAGGTATCTAACTAAAGGTGAGCGCCAAGCGACCCACAAGCGCAGGTCTCTGAATACTAATGACATATCCCTTTCCTACACATTCATTAGAAGATGCAGTGAGACACGCATCTTCTAAATATGTCTATGCCTATCATACGGATCTAAAGAAGCGTAGAGAGGGTGTTATAATTGTAAAGCATTGTTTTTCACATCCTGAAAGTTAACAGTAGTCCATGATGTGGGTGAAAATTTTCACTCTCGCTCTCGCATGGTTTTGACTACCCCTACGGAATAAATTTCGGCCGACACATGACTATTTAAAAAAATACATTTTACCTGCCTATGAGTTTCAGTTTATTCGTAGAGTGGGGATAGAAAAGCGAAAAGTAGAGAACAGTTTGGAGGGAAATCAGTCTCCTTCTGACACTCACCGGATAAACTTTCTCGATCGTCAACCCGCTTTCAAAAAAAAAAAAAAAAACTTCAAATGTCTTTCTAACTCCCGAATTTACGTAAAATCGTGAAAGGGTGGACGCGTGGCATGTGCAAATTTCAAGAAGATCTTGAAAAACATAATTTGGAATGGCGAGAAATACGAATTCTTTTGAATGATAAACGTGTGTTTAAAGAATTAGTTAAAGTGTTGTGGAATGGTGCGGTGGTGAATTTCGATAGTTTGTATGATAAATATTTAAAAAAGTGAAAAAGTGCGACGTAGCTAACCTTGCTGCGGGCGACGTAATTATGGCAAATGCCAACGATAGTGAAGAATTTGGCTCGCCATTTTTCGAGCATTATAAAAGATTGAGTACGTAAATTAGAGAATATTAGAAATTCATATCTTACACAAAAAGTAGCTTAGTATATATGAACGAAAATTTCATCGATTCCAGTTGAAAAGATAATGAGAAAAGGTGTACATGGCAGCTTTAAAGCTTTTGCCTTAATTCAGGACTACATTGCAGAAATGTATTAAAGAACAGATGATACTGGAAAACAGATTGAGAAAAACAATAAAAATATATATTATACGGACAATCATGGTATGTATTAGTACTTTAGAAAGAGAGAGAGAGAGAAAATCCATCATGGTATTGGTTATTTATTATAGTAAACCGGATATTATGTACAGATACGTTAAGTTGTACTCAACGCGCTCCTCTACGGCTTGCAGCATTGACATTGATATATTCCTTATCCAGCATCAATAACAGCATCAACAGTAGCAGCAGCAGCAGAATCTTAACGACCAGTGCTACAGGTGCTGCAGAGGAGGAAGAAGATGAGCTACAACAAGCAAAATTGTCGGACTCGCTCTTACAAGACAACTCGACAACGTCAACAGCTACTGTGGTTAAAATTATCAGCGATAGTGAAAAACTTGTTAGGAATTTAAGAATGATCGGTCGCGAATTAGTTTTTAAAATAGATATAGGGTTGTATGAAACAGGACCGTTTGAATGTGTGAAAGCTGCATTGCGTGAAATTATACAAATAATCCGGGTAGATGTAATGACGATCATCTGGTAGGAATTACTATAAATTCGTCGTCGTTTACCAAAGAAGCCGCATGGTTATATTACAGACCATTGCGTAACTTGCGCTACAATGGCTTGTGGATTTTGCTCGACAAAATTACACAAAGTCAAAGAGAATTTACAGTTGATGAAAGTTTTAAAATCACGGTAACTTCTGTCGAAATACCGATAGGCAGAGAAAATGATTTAAAAGAACGCGCGTTAAAAAAATTAAATCAAAAAGCAGTTTTACAAATCAATGATGAAGATAATTTATGTTTGCCGAGAGCGTTTGTTTGCGATTAAATATTAATAAAAAAAAACTCTTCTCCTGATTGGTAAACAGCATGAAAAAACATTAAATGCAGCAAAGAGCAAAAAATTCGTGCTCTTCAATTGATCCGACTTCGTAAAATAGATTTTAAAAAAACAGAGAACGGGTATGGTGTTGTGGAAACAGACATTTTTCAAAAATACTTTGAAAAAAATAGTATAGGGATTCGGGTTTACGATTGTACATCTTTTGGAACAGGTTCCTCTCTCATATATGATGGCTCTAAAGATAAAATATTTTGCGATAAATTTATTAATATATTGTACCATGATGATAGAAATCATTATAATTCAATTATAAAAATTTTATCTTTAGTTACAAAAATGTATTTTTTCCTGCTGTGTGATAAAACATTCAAAAATAACCTCATGCACAAATGCGGGGTGAGATGTCCTTGTTGTGATGCAACCCACAATTGTTTTAATGGGCAAAACGGCGTTGACGAAAAAATTTTATGCAAAGACTGTTATAATTATTTCTTTGATGAAAATTGTTTTTCTATTCATAAAAAGCCCGGTTCCTACGCTAAACATAAAACTCGTAAACTTGCGAAACGTTCTATTTGCGAGACAGTAAAAATGTGTCCAACTTTTTCGCGTACTTATAATTTAGCGGTTCACAAACATGTATGCGGTATAAAACAGTGTACAATCTGTCAGAGTGAGCATGGTATTAACGAACGATGCTTCATGCAACCTATAATAAGAAATAAAAAATATAACTCGAAAAACAATTGTTTCATCTTTTATGATTTTGAAACGAGACAGTACACGGTGTTACAAGATTAAGAAAATTCGTGTGTACATGTACCGACGTTATGTGTCGCGCAAGTATATTGCGATAAATGTTCAGACAGAGAAGATTCGACTTTTTATAATTTATGTGGGCCACGTGAATTTATATTTAAAGGAGATAACTGAAATCAAGTATGCGTTAAAATTAGGTTATAATTTAATTAGTGTCGACGTCATGTGGCAGTACGATGTAGTTCAATATGACCCAATTACACGCACCGGAGGGCTTTTCTCCCAAAATATAAACACTTTTTTAAAACTAAAACAAGAATCTAGTGGCTGGCCGAGCAAAATATAATCAGAGGAAGATAAAGAAAAATTCATTAAAAAATTCGACAAAGAAGGTATAGAATCAGACAAAAATAAAATTGAAAAAAATCCTGGTTTTCGGTTACTTGCAAAACTATCTCTAAACTCGTTTTGGAGAAAATTCGTGCAGCGAGGAAATCTGACACAAACAAGTATTGTTCGTAATTACCAAGAATTATTAAAAGCTTTTACGAGTGACGAAATAGAAGTAGAAAACACTGTCGTGGCATGTGACGATGTTTTATACGTTACATGGGAATATAAAAGAGAAAGCGCAGTCTCATCGCCGCGCAGCAACGTCGCGATTGCCGCTCACACTACTGCGCCGGCTAGATTAACATTGTATGCATATCTTTATAGATTAGGACAACGAGTCTTGTACTACGATACAGACTCCATAATATTTGTCTGTCATCCTGATGATATTGACGAATATCGACCCCCAACCGGCTCTTTATTGGGAGACTGAACTGATGAATTAGAGGTGTACGGAGCGGGATCGGACATTCAAACTTTTATTTCAGGCCGGCCTAAATTTTATGTATACCGTGTTTGTACTCCCTGTGGAAAGACGCATGACGTGTGTAAATTAAAAGGAATCCGGATAAATTATAAATATTCTTTGAAAATAAATTTTAATTCCGTCGTTACCATGATTAGAAAAAGAAATTTGACAATTTTTAAAAATAAACTAACGCAAGATGATGATGATGATGATACTCGGTTACAAGAAATATCTTTTTGTTTTAGGTAACAGCTGCGACCCAAAAGTTCATTGTCGAACTGGCAATGACAAGTATAAGGATGGAAAATGCGTATCATACCCTAAATATAAAAATCCTTGAGCGGATTAGCATGCGATATGATTATATATATGCTTGTAAATTTAAAGTACGAAAATAGAATGAATGAATTGAATGCCGTACTAAAGTATGCAAAAGCAACCTTAAGGTGGCTCATCACGAAATCGAACTACCTTAACCATGACTAAAACTTAGAGGATTTGTACTTCGATATGAAACGAATCATCTCTCAAAATTTCAAACCATATCACCAGGCAAATTTTTGCAAACGAGTTGCTT
>JAPYYV010005729.1:0-15063 GCA_030522625.1 Copidosoma aretas | reverse complement strand
CGTCAACCGATCGTCGTATACCAGCCACGCACCAGGCCTCCCACCCCACCGAGCGATTTTCTCTCGCACGCGCCGCTCGGTAAGTCCGTTTCCCTCTTTTCCACCTTGCGTTTTCACAGGCCCATCATCAGCTGTCTCTCTCCCTTCCTCTCTCTCTCTCTCTCTCTCTCTCTCTCTCTCTCTCCTTATCATACCCTACACACACACACACACACAGACTCACGCGGGCGTCTGGGTCCCGCGCGCTCCCCCTCCCCCGGCGCCGATGACGTCATTTGTTGTGTCCCGCTATACCAGCAAGTATACTACTCCTATATGATCATTAATGCATTGGTCAACGTCTGGCATACAATCATCAGTTTGCCAATACTCAACCGTGATTCGGCCGTATTGGCAGTCATGGCAATGGTTTCATGAGCCCTTCCACAATCACGAGTCACACCTTCCCATGCATTTGGCCGCGTCGGCATTGACAACGCAAGCCCTTTCAATGTCTTGGCTCCCAAGTGACGAGGAATCCGGACTACCAAGGGCTATGTGGCCCTTTCAGTCTGTCTGACTACCACAGCCATGCATCTGGAATTGGTTGGTGACCTTTCGGCGGCATCATTCCTGACAGCACTCACCCGGTTTACCAGTCGACGCGGTCGGCCAGCCGAGCTCTGAAGCGACAAAGCAACCCGCTTTCGCTGAGTTAATCTGAAGCTAAAAAAAGCTCTGCAGCAGGTCGAGCTTCAAGAAGATGTCATAGCGGGAGCTCTTGCCGACCAACGCATCTTGTGGCATTTTCTTTCCCCGGGCGCTCCTTACTTTGGCAGTCTCTGGGAGGCCAGTGTAAAGTTTGTAAAGAGCCATCTTTGACGCTTCATGGGCACTCGCTATCTTACTTACAAGCAGTTCTCTACAGTCCTCGCCAGCATTGAGATGTTCTTTCGCAGCAGGCCATTGATACCGCTCTCCAGGGACGTCGACGACATCGATGTTCCCCTGCCAGGCCACTTCCTCATCGGTGGGCAACTCAATGCGATCGTCGAAGCTCCCCCTCCTGATCAGAACCTGCATCGGCTCTTGCACTGGGACCTTGTGAGGGTGATTCGCACCCGATTCTGGACTCGCTGGAGTCGCGAGTACCTCAATACGATCCAGCAACTCCCGAATTGGACTGTGTCTTGACGCTGTTACGCACTCATGCCGCTCGAGACCTTGGAAGAGCCTCATGCTTCACCTCCTGCACGGGTCTCAGGAGATCCCCGCATAGCGGGCGGGCCTATGGAATTGTTTCGAGAACAAGGCCGATGGGATGTTCAGTCATCACCTCGTGCAGATTTGCCGGTAAGCACCGCAGGCACCCTCTCTTCTCCCGCTCTCCACGGGCCTTCATAGAGCTAAGAGAGCCATGAGCCGTCGTCGAATGCATGCGCCAGCGCTCGTGAGCAGTTCAACAGGATCAGTCCCTGAGAGCAAGTCGACGGCTGAAGCCTGCAGTAACGCTTCAGCATCGAGCCTCAGCCACGTCAAGTCATGCCTCCGACTTCCGTACATATGAAGGTGTCCGTTATGTACCGATTTTAACTTTTTGATCATATATTCCCTGGAATCTCTATGTTGTATCCGAAAATGATAATCCATACCCTGAAAGCCCGGAAATTTTGGATTTAACACGTGCCCCTAGACGCAATTTGATTTCCCATTTAAACAGCATGGGATTTTCAAACTTCAACCTTGTTTGATTTTTTTGACCACTATAAGTATTTTTTCTGGATTTTTAAATCACACCATTGAATTACGTATCACTTAGTGAAGAAGTTCGATTTTGGCCTTCAAAGCCTTCGAACAACAAAAAATCCAAAATATTTAATTTTTTCAACTTGCTTATTTTGAGCTAGAAAAAATCATTCAATGAAGTCCAAGTGACATTTAATTCAATGGTCTGATTTGAAAATCCAGAAAAAATACTTAAAGTGTTCAAAAAAATCAAACAAGGTTGAAGTTTGAAAATCCCATGCTATTTAAATGGGAAATCAAATTAAGTCTATGGGCACGCGTTGAATTCCAAATTTTCGAGTTTTAAGGGTATGGATTATCATTTCAGGATACAGCGAAGAGATTCAAGGGGGTATATGATCAATAAGTCAAAATCAGTAAATAACGGACACCCATATATATATATATATATATAAATACATATAAAGTCCGAATTTGTACCTGCACTATTGTAATTAAATTCAAATAAACAAGTACAAACAGCATAAATTCAGTTTACACAACTACTTTTAATACAACACAAATTTTTACAATACTATTAACTAGTATTATTATAAACTTTCTAGAATAGCTTAAGGTATAACCACATAAAAATATCATAATCTTTTCCATATCAAATAAGAGTAGATTCCATCCTGATTTAATAGGGATTTTACACTCATTTTGCTCTAACAAAATACCTGAACAAGTCAGTTTTTTTGTTTCTGTATAGCTGATAAAACCTTACATGACTGATGTTTCTTACTATACAAATATTATATTTATGTTTGAATGTGTTTACAATTGTCTGTCACCGAATCCATCTTCATTTTAAGTGGATTTTAGACAGATCAAGTACATAATTCATGTTAAATCTATATGTGGTAAGATTAGACAGATTTCAGGATTATTTTACTTTAATTTTACATTGTCATTTTCAGGTGATACGTAAAACATACATACAATTCAAGCAAGTGTATCGAAATATATGTATTATAAGAATGGTAATACTATGCACTGAAAATTATTCATTTAAATTTGTGCCATAGCCTTAAGTTTAGGGGTCTCTGTAACATACTCCGTTTTACATCTTTAACAGATGCTAAAATCGCCAAAACTCAGTTTATCCAAGACAATGACTAGCTGAAAAATGTAATAAATTCATTGATCATCGCAAGCAAAGTCTTAAGTCAAACTAACAGTTCACAATAGAATATTAACTTAAGGACTATGCTTACTATAACCATTTGTCTATCGTAAGATAAAATATCCACAAATTTTCTACTAGTATATAGATAAATTAAAAAAACATTAAGAACTTGTGAAATTTTACCATTATTTCCAAAGTTAATATTGTCCGGTCTCACTGCATGTTTTTGGTGCCTGTTCATCACATTGTCATACAATCTTCATTTTATATGTTTGTGTGTCTTAATTGCATACTTTATTCAAAGTAGAGTCAACAACAGTAGGCCTTTGAAACAGTACTTTTAGTGGTTCAAGTCCTAAATAGTACTAATAGTATAAATAAGGAAGGTTAGAGCTATCAGCTGTGTGCAAGTTCGGTGCTGCTCCCATTTTTCCGGACTTCCCATGTTGAATCTTGTGGAAAAAAATTACATATGGCATAATATATATTATTGCATATGGCAATACATAAAGGGTTTTGAATTGGTAATGCCATACGTAATTCCATGTGGAAAAACATATGGAATTACAAGTTAAAAATAAAAAAAGATTTTGTCATCCAAAAATAATTACAAAATAAAGTTTAGCGTCATTTACTAAATGCTGATACCATAACTATTTGAATAATAACTACTACAAAACAGGGATTTTCGGCTAATTCATCTTAAATTTGAGAAAATAACATCTATCAATTATTTTTTTTAATTTCTTAAATAGTACATAAACCCTCCTATTTTAAGGTTATCATCCGGATGGTAACACCACTGTTGATTAGTAAATAGCGCTAGACTTCAATTTGTAACTATTTTTGGATAAAAAGATTTTTTCATATTGAAATTGTAATTCCATACATTTTTTCTCATACAATTATATATGTACATAACTATTCCAAAATCCTTTATGTATTGCCACTTGTAATACCACGTGTATTACCATTTGTAATACCACATGTAATGCCATATGTAACGACATATGGTTTTACATAAGTAATTGCATACAGAATGGCGTTCTATATTTTCAGGTGGTTGGCCGTGCAAATTCTGAAGAGTCCGATTTCTGTACTGCGGGTAGATAACTTTTAGTAACTTAAATGTGTCTTTTTTTTACTGTATGGATTAGCTGTGAGATGTATACAAATATTTTCGTTTTTCACACTAGCTGCAGAAAAGTTGTGAATATTTCATCTTGAGAAGGCTCATCATAATGGTGCCGTATCAAGCAAAAGCACTATGAAAAATTTCCATAAATTTTAGATTCACGGAATAAAAACGAATAAAAATGCAGTTATTGCTTAATATTATAACTTGTTCATCCTCAATGAGCGAGACAACTTGCAAAAACTCGGAAATTAAGAAATTTTTTTAACTTATGCTTCTTATGGCATGCCTTGGCATTAGCGCTGGGGGTTCACGAAGAAAAACCGTTACGCTGGCCAGAATTTAATACCAGACTTCCCGAAACTAGAAAATCCATGTTGTAGGGGTTGTGTATTAAATTCCGGCCAGCGTGATTCCGGCAGAAATTTCATACAGGACCTCCTGACATGAGAAAACCCATGCTAGAGGGATCTGGTAATAAATTCTGGCCAGTAGGATTCTAAAAGGAATTTAATACCGGACCCTCTGACATGAGAAACGCATGTTGGAGGGGTCAGGTATGAAATTCCATCCCGCGTAACGCAGAGCTATGTTCCGATCTTATATGGTAGATGTTTTTAGTACGCTTGCGGGAAAGCTACTTGCAGGTTTGGCCATCTAGTGAGTGGAACAGAAAGTTTGGTTAGCGCGGGCTGTTTGAGACGCCACATATCCGCTGTGAGAATGAAGACAGGCGGTGCCAGAGGCGGCGCTTTTTTGCAACGCTGGCTGGACACAGTACGTATGTCAACAGAGTCAACATATGTATTTATATGAATAAATATTAATTTCTTTAGGTTAAATGTTACTACAAAGACAGGTTTAATCCTAATGCCCTTACTAAACAGCATTTGACACTCAAAAAGTAAAAAAAGGTACAAAATTAGCAGTATTGCAAGTACAAAGAGTAAGCAAAGTAGAATAAATCAGTGACCTTTATTTAATTTGATTTAGTGCTATCAGGATAATAATTGTATTAATAATCAGCCTCATAAAGTTTCATTGGGAGCAGTTATTACTATCTCATCATGAAGAATATGTGTACGTTAAATAAATAGAAAGCTAATACTTGGAAATTTAACCATTCTTTTTTATTTTTACTAGCTGGATTCTGCTTATCCAGTATGTATTACCAGCTGTACATAGGCTACGGAGGAGTCAAAACAATTATAATATTTCTTAGTATTAGTTTATTAAATATATTCAGATAGAGTATATCCAAAAAATGTATTAAAAGTGGAAAAAATTATAATACGCTCGACAAGCCAATGATAAGAATCACAGTTTTACTTTATAGAAGACAGAAATTATCATAGGTCTTTAAAAACTATATTCCTTCACTCAGCTGCATCTGAAGGTTTTACTCGCTCTTGCTCAATAGATCTAATGTTATGGATACATTCTACATAAACCCACGTAATATATCAACGCAAAGAAATATTTTAAATTGTTTTCACTCCGTTGTAGCCTTTGTACAAGTGGCATGATATATACTAGACAAGCAGAATTCAGCTAGTAAAAATTAAAAAAAAAGGATATGTTTTCAACTACCAGCTTTTCATTTATTCAACGTATACGTATTCATTTATTTATAATAAAATCGTAATAAATACTTTAAATTCAATTTTCTGAGGCATCTTATTAATGCTTTTTATCTTAATGACACTGTATCAAGTTACTAAATTTCGCTGATTAATTCAACTTGTTTTTCTCTTTGTACATGCAATACTGATTATTTTATACCCTATCTTACTTTTTGAGGGCCAAATACTGTTTGGTAAGTGAATTTGAGCAAAACCTGTCCTTATTGTAACATCCATAACGACGAAAACATTGTTTAATCACGTTAATACGTATGTAAACAGTGTTGAAATACGGGCGTTGTCCAGCCAGCGTTGCAAAGAAGCGCCGCCTCTGGCGCTGCCTGTCTTCATTCTCACAGCGAATACTCGTTCAACGGTGCTGGCTGTGACTCCATAGTACAGATATGTTTTTTCATGGAATGAAATAAAAAAATTCTGCTTGTGTAGAAAACAAATGCAGGTGTGCCCAATTTTCTTGAAAATGATTTCGTGAGAGTATAAACTTCAAGAAACAGAAAAACGCTAAATCTCGAAGAGAAAGCAAGATAGACCGAAACTAACGATTTTACGGGTTTTCATAAGAGATAATAAATATTAAGGTCCATTTTTAGAGAGGTTGTGATCCACTTTAAAACAATACATTTACTTTCCATATTTTGCATATATAATGATAGAATAGGGGTGAAAATTTTCAAAAACATTACATAACATCAAGAATATTTATATAAACGTGCAATGATTTTTTCGACATAATTTCAAGACCAATTAACTTTTATGTAAAAGAAGAAATGCTGCATCTCAAAGGGTAAGCCAGATAAACCAAAAATAATTATTTGTATAGGTTTCCTGATAGAGAAAACAATATCGCCTACGCTAATAAAGTACTTATCAATCCAATGTAATTACTTTAATAATTCCCGCTACTTCTGACCTTGAATATGTCTTTGCTACATGTATTACATAAACAGTATTTCTCTTGCAAAAATAATTATTAAGAAAATTTAGAAAAAAGATTTACTTCATAAACAGGATATTTTTTCCATGGTAAATTAGGAAACTTCTTCAAAGAATAGGACGATTCATGTATTCAAAAATTATTTTACAACATTGTCCAATATTTCAGCAACCTCATGTCGTCATCATAGGGGATACCTTTTTTAAATTACAGTTGTATAAAGAATGATTAAATAATGCACAAATAAGTTTCATTTGAGACTAAAAAATTTTCTCTAAACCAAAGATAAAAACATAAAGTTAACAATTCCAATCAGTTATACATTCTCTTTGATTTGAACAGTACAACAAGAATTTATTATAATCACACAATCTACATAGTACATCACGTTTCTAAAATGTTTCCAAAACGTTTGATAAATTTAAAATTTACAATTATTTCTCTTGAGATCTCAGAGACATTTCAGAAACGTCTTAAAACCGTAAAATGTCCGTTGCTGAGCTCAGCATAAGTTATATGATACGTTTCTGAAACATAATTGGATTTAGTTCGATTTAGAAAAAAAAAATTTATTTTTATTTTTTTAGCAATACCTAAATTCATAAATGATAACAACAATAAAAGTAAAATTTAAAGAAAAAAACGCCTCACCCCGAGATACGAACTGAGTCCGCTAGGATGAGAGGCGAGTATCTTATCCACTTGATCAGAGTGGACGAAATACTGTATTCAGAAATTACATCTTTATTTTATATATGAGAAATTTCGTTCACCCTGGCCAAGTTGGTAAGATATGCTCGTTTGTATCCAGGCGGACCCAGGTCGTGTCCGCGGTACGGCAATTTTTCTTTTCTTATTTTTTTAGTTTTACTTTTATTATTATTCTTATTTATGAATTTATGTATTGCTAAAATAAATATAATGATAATTCATTTTTCTCTTCAATTTGCACTAAATTCAGGGACGTTTCAAAAACATTCTTAACAGGTTTCTAAAACGTTTTATATAAACTTGTGCTGAGCTTACTTACAGACATTTTACGATTTTAAAGACGTTTTAGAAATGCTTTGTGCTATGTTGGAATTAATATTTCAAATTCTCGTGGTACTGCTTTAATGAGAGATGAAGTATTTATTGGTTGGAATTTTCGACTTAATTAGGTTTTCATCTTTACAGTATAAAAATTGTTTACTCCACCGATGGTACTTATTTATGTATTATTTTATTATCCTTTGTACGACCGTATTTTTTAAAAATTAGCCCTAAAAATGCCAATATGGGGTTGCCGAAATATTGAACAATTTCGTGAAATAATTTAATGATTGCATAGTCCAGCTCTTTGATCAACTTCCTTAATTTATTATGGATTATTATGGACATTTGATGTGTACACTTAGGATTTGCAAGATATGCGTCAACCGAGCTGATGCCAGGTTGCTATGTTTTTGATAGGTGATAATTTTATCTTTCTCTTTATAAGCATAGCTGCTCCCGGCAGTCCCACGACTGCTTGGTTTTTTGTTTGTTTATAAGGGACTAAATAAAATGTATATGTACGTCCCTATGCAAGCAGACGAACTCGCGCGTTTGCTTGTCGGCGTTTTTGCACACGCTCTACGGCTGTACAGCTGCCAGTTTTATTAAATATTTGTGACAATATGGATCAAAAACACAATATCAGGTAACAAGGTGGTCAATTTTCTAAGAAAATTATCGTTGATGCTTGTTCAACATCAGTATTAATTATACTGATAGTTGATTTTTCTTTTTATATTTTGTTATATGAATAATGTAAAACCTAAACGTTCAAAATGCGACGAACCTAATATTATACATTAAGATATTGAGCGAGTCTATCAGTTAAAATGCTTGGCGCGGTTATGTTTTATGCCAATCACAGCGCTCTGCGCACCAAAGTATCGGGCTGACTGTTCTCGACTGCTCGGCAGGCAGTCCGCTCCGATCGCTCGGCTTGTACGTAACACTATGTAGTGATAAGTTTTAGTTCTCGCTTTCTTGCATAAAAGTATGAGAACTACTCTGACAACAAGTTCAAAAACGCAATTTTGGCTTGCAAGTATATTTTCAGTACCCTGTTACAAATGTCAAACAGTTTATGAAGTTTGTATTGATCAAAGAATAACAATGAACAATGAATTTGCTGTAAATACAGCTGTAGTTCTGGGTATGTTTTGAATTTGTGTTTTGCATTCTCAATTTCTGATAATGTGTACATTCATTTTTAAATATTAAATATTCTGGGAACAATCGATGCTGGTGTTGGAAAAACCCATATAGATTTACTGCTGACAATGGCTGACATACCAGTTATATTGAACATCACTGCCGAGAAATATGAAAGTTTTGTTGGGCCAGCTATAGAATAAGTACCTAAAGAGTCTTGTTTGGAAAGTATTCGCTTTGAAAAACCACTTACAATTGATTCCACATAAAAGATCCAGTGAGTTTATTTGAATTTTTCATGTAACTGTGCAGTTTGCATATTTTTTATCATATACTATGGAATTATCTTTTTTATGATTTTTACAATTGACATTTGTTTTTTTTACTAAAAATAGGATCATGTAAGCTATATTTTTTAATGATTTCTTAAAAATAATCAAGTATGTATAGACTAATTTTTCATTTGATTGTTTTACTAAACAATTTAGTGAATTTTTTTTTCAATTCTAAAAAATCTCAAGAGAATTAGATAATGTGTGTGGTTTTCTTGATGTGCTTCAACGTTGTTTATAATCAAAAAAATATTTTTAGAACATATATAGTAAATATAACATATTAAGCAAAAATCACTAGTATAATTCCCTGTTAGTAAAGATCTGTTCGAACATTTTATCACTTTTAGTTAGCCTTATCCAGCAGGATTATGAAATATCGTGAAATATGTAGAAAATTATTTTAGAAAATTTAATAAAAGTGTAGTACATCTGTTAAATACGAGTTATTTATCTTCATAAATATTCCTACTATCACTAACTGATTCTATTTATAACTTTTAAACTCAAATATTTTCATTTATATGTAATCAAACTGCCGTACTACAAATTGTTCGAATTTTCAATATTTAATGTATAGAACGCGGCTTCTATACTCGATTTTTCGAACAGAATTATTTTTAGGCGTGTGTGTGTGCAATTAAATGGCACCCAAACATGCATACGCATTGACTTTATACCAAGCAAGTTCAACCATCTGTTAAAATACCTATTTTTATTTTTATTAAAAAAATTAATGGATTGAAGCAAAAAATACATAAAAAATACTTTTACAACAATGATAAGTATAAAGTACCACAATTGGTTTACAAAAATAAACTGTTTTGATACGTAGAAAAGCTACGGAAATTGAAATATCTTGAACCAACAACCCGAACAGTAATATAGATAAATTATTTTTAAAAAAAGTTTACTTAAAAGCTTTTCTTGACAGGAGATGGCAGAAACAGGGAGATGGCAGAGCGTAAAATAGCTTATCTGGTTTGTTTCTTTTTTTCATTCTATTTTGTGCTTTGTTGTTTAATAGTTTGATGAAAAGTGTAAAATAACAGAATGTAAATGTCATTTAAAAGGTATTTTCACATTCTAGTAAATACTATGTACTAATTTTATGCGAAGTGAATCCTCACAGATTTTTATGATAAATATAGGACACGCAACTGCATTTGGTTTTCACTCTAGAAGAGTGGCCTTCTTATGCTGTTTGATACGAAGGTTGCAGGCTTTGTAAGATGGGCCAGGAATCAACGGATAACGACTGTCGATCGAATTATCAATGCTCAGCAAAAGCCATGGAACCAGACATTGCAGTCGAAATTTTCACGAAAAATTATTTGTTTGATCAAGAGAATTTGGGTCTTAACGTGCTCATTGGTGACGATGATTCTAGTACTATGGCCGCGCTTCAGAGAAATAGTTCGCATAATATCACAAAATAGTCTAATTTTAAATATGCCCATAAAAATTTCAACAATGCTCTGTACAGTATAAGGCTGTCATGAGACTTAACTACATATTTAACAAGATAATTTACTTATTCAGTAAAACAGAAAGTAAATAATGTTTCAAAAATTAAAAAAGCTCTTTGATCCATAGTTCCTCAAGCTTTCGGGGATCACGCAGATTGTGGAGATCGGTATACGATTCTCAGGTCCCTATTTCAGATCCAGATCTCCGCGTATTTCGTCAGCAAACTTTAACGAAATATGCAGAAAAAATGGCAAAGTGCGCCATAACTCAAAAAAATGAACGAGTCATGAACAATATCGTACTATCCAAAAAATCAAAATCAAGACATTATGCTGTGTCACGATATCTATCGTACATAATTTTCTCTGCAGTCCGTCGAAAAAAAATTGTGGCTACCTACACAAACAGAGTATAAGATAAACTAAGCGCTCGCTCTGGATACATTTCTAGAGTGAAAAAAAGGAGAAAATAAAACGCTTGCAATAGAAAATAATAAAAACAACCAAAGTTAAGAAAATGAGACTTTACTTGAATCGCTCTAGAACAACCGCTTCAAAAAGTCGAAAAAAAAGGACTTCTTATTCTAGTAAGATGTCTTTAGAAGACGTATGTACTTTAATAAAGTCTGATGAATGCAATAACACTTGTAAAGATTTTAACAATTGCGAGAGTGTTATCTTTGATTTGGAAACAAGTGGTTTACGCAAAAGCGATGAAATTTTACAGGTAAAAAATAAATGGAAATAATTATGTGAATACTGAAGAACAATTACTTAAAATATTTTGTTAGATCGCAGCTACAACACTTACTTCTTCTATTAATGTTTATATTCTTATTTCTAAATCGATATGGGATTCTTCCACTGCAGATACAGGTCCACATACGGTAGATGGAAATTTATGTTTAAATGAAGAAAAAGAAGCCGCTGTTTCAGGGAAAAAGGCCCATACAGTATTTTTGTTATTTTTGTACGCCAATTTGATGTCATTTTGCTGGTGAACAACGGTCTTAGGTTTGATATAATCGTTCATTTGCAATATAATTACAAGTTTCTATGTGTTTACAAAATAATAAATTTTATAGATTCGACGTCCTGAGGCTAATGGAATTAATTGTGCAGTGTCAAACATGTCAAGATTTCGCGAGCATAGTAAAAGGCTTTGCTGATTATTTGCAAATTTTTCAAGAAATGTTGCCGCAGCGCGTAAAAGAAAAAAAAATTATTGATTAAAGCTCTAGTAACTGATTTTTTATAAAAACAAAGTATACAACATAACGCTTTAAAAAATGTTCAGGTTCTCGCAAAATTGTTACTTTTAGGTGGTTCAGGACTACTATATAGTATCAATTATGGAATAATTTATCAACTCCATTGTTGACATTTAAAAGCAAAGAAGTTGATTATATACAAAGGCGTGGTATTGTTCGTGTTGAAATTTTTTTTTTTTTTAATTTTGTATATTGCATGTTTAGATATTGTTAACTATAAAGATACACTAGATAATCATGAACACTCTTTTCTGTTTTCCATTAATTTCTAATTATGTAAAGCTTTAATTCTTCTGTAAAACATAATGAATAAGGTTACCGCAGAAATTAAAAAAAAATATTCGGTGTGTAAAAAGTTCGGCACTATTGTTTATACGATTCACACTATTTTATACAAATAATAGTACCTAACTTTTTACACATCAAATATTTAAAAAAATTTTTTCGGTAACTTTTTTGAAAGTCTTTTAAAGAAGAATTTATGCTTGGAAAAATAAAAATCGAATGAAAAACCAAAAAGTTTGTTCATGATTATCCAGTGCATATTTATAGTTAACAATATCTAAACATGCAATATGCAAACTTAAAATAAAAGATTTCTCAAACACCTAAAATACCACTACATTGTATAGAATCAACTTCTTTGCTATTAAGAACGTTCCACACAGTTAGCGGGGGTAAACATTTGAAGGGCAAGGGGAAACAGAAAGCCAGTGAAGAATTTGCAACGCTGCACAAAATTGATGTAGCTATACCCACAGTTCTACATGTACTAAAATTATATACATGCATTCATTCATACATACACGAATAAATTTCCCTGTGTGGAAAGCGATTTCAAGACTTATGGCCATCTGGCGAGTGAAGCTGGAAGCTCGAGTTGCCTCACGACGTTGTCGTATCGTTTGTTTCAACCTTTTTTTAATTTTTTTATCGTAGAAGAAATCAGATTATCGTCGCAAAACTTAGTATTCATTAAATTAATAATATGATTTGTGACGCACTAAAAAATCGGCGAAATTCATTGGGCCAATTTTCTTAAAACTCAGTTTTTATCAGTTTTCCCATAAGCGATCGTGTTAAAATGACTGAACTTTGAAATTTAATATTTTCAAAACGAAACAGATGAAACTATTGTAAGTAAATAAAAATCTTGCCAGAAAATCGGATATTTTTGGAGTACAAGAAATATAGAAGAAAAAATAAAGCTTGGACTAACCTTTATGATTTTATTTTTTATTTTTGATGGGTTTCTGTTTGAAGTTCAGAATTTTGTTACTAATGTCATCCTAAGAAGATAATTCCTCCTTATCTTGACTAACAGTTGAGGTAGGATTGCTCAGCAATGAGGTTTCGCCTAAAAAATGTGATTAGATAAAAAATAATAAAGTTAAACTTCTGAGCAAAAATATAAAAATACATAGATTTACTTCTAGTACATTTTGAAGTTGATTCATCATTGATTTCATTTGAATTATTGGTCGAGCTATTCGATTGATACACATTGATAATTTGTTCTTTGAAAGAATCAACATACTCTATTTCAACATCATTTGATAAGGTAAAACTGCCTCTAGACACCAAATTATTTACTGTATCATCATCAATCACAGGTATTTGTGACATCTCTGAACACTCAATCTTATCCTAAATTGTCTTACTATAACTAATTATAGAACAATGTGTGATCTTTCTGTCATCGGTGCAAGTGAAATTTTTTGGTCGATGAGAACTACCTCCATAACCAAAGATTCATTAGTTGAAAGATTGCATAAAAAAACACCTTAAACTCTCATTCTTGCAAAAAAAATTGAACATAATCATAATTTAAAATTTTTTAAGTTTTTCAAAATAAAGTTAGTTAAAAAAATCAAGTTCTGGCTAAAAATTTTGTCACATAAAAAGTTCATCAAAGTGTATGATAGAAATCGAACTGTTCTAATCAAATTTATAAAAAAAAAAAAATATAGTAAAAAATAAATTGATATTTGTTAAAAAGTTTAAATACGATTGAAGTACAATAATTGATTATTTGGCTAAACAAAATATATAAATAAAAAAGTGGAAAAAAAATTATCTAACCACTGTTGTTGTACCATCTAATAAAGTAAATGAGACACCAAGAGTTTCCTCTGACTGCGTAGAAGCTAACTCTTTATGATCTGTCTCTATGCTCTTCGAATATACATTCATATTTCCTTTTAGTCTTATCCAATACTCAAGCAAACCTTCGAATTTCTTATCACCATTTCATATTCCACTTGACTCAGATACTTGAAAATCGTTTTGTAATTGTTGATCGAAAAAATTTTCAAATTCTTCCAAAAAGCCGCTACCTACTTGATGAAGGGCTATTTTTTGTGTTGTTATGGTTTTCTTTTTTTTTTTTTTTTTTTTACTGAATACATCATAATCTATAGCATTTTTGTTAAAAGCCCATAATCCAGTGCACTTGAAGTCACTTCGAACAATTGATGCTTCATCTCTCATATTCTTAAGTGTCACTTTGATAACATTTGGACTATGTTCTTTTCTCAGACAACTTATATTGTTTTATTAACTACTCTTACTCTTCTTTTCTTACTCCATACGTCAATCAATTTGATGATTCAAGTAAAGTAAAGTAATGTAAAGAAAAGAACGGTTATCCTACATCTTTCTCTTGCAAAGTAATTACAAATAGGGTTCGATATTTAAATAAGATTTACAAATCTAACGGCTTACCGAAAGAAAAAAAAAATGTAGGTAAACCAAAAATTATTATTCCGTATAATAAAATTATAAATAATTGCTTAAAAAAATTTTTATACAATCAAGGTTTCTCCGCCATTTTTACCACAAAGAATAAATTAAATGATATTATTAAACTAGGCAAAGACACAATAAAGAATAATAATAAGCGATCTGTGGTGTATGGCGTTATATGTAAGATTTGCGACGTGTATTATGTTGGTCAGACAGCTAGACAGTTAATAGTTATAAAAAAGGAGCACATAAAAATATTGAAAATAATGATGAAAGGTCAGTTTTGGCAAAACACTGTAAAGATATGGGACACACGTTTGATTTTGATGAAGTGAAAGTTTTGGATATCGATGAGTCTAAGTTTAAAAGAGAGTTTTCAGAATTATTACACATCTTTTGGCATTCTAATAATATTAATAGAAAATCCGACTTAAATAAATTATCAGATTCTTACAAA
>JAPYYV010005728.1:0-15064 GCA_030522625.1 Copidosoma aretas | reverse complement strand
TTTCTAATTGTTTGAAAAAAAAATCGTCAAAACTTCATATATTTTTAGGTTATGTCATCATTATTAACATTTGGCTACAATTTTTCCAAATGCGCTACGTGATTACCTACAATTAAGAAAAAAAAACGTTTCTCTTTCTATTCTCTATCTGGAGATATTTGATTTCGACCAAAGTTACCTCCGTTTTCATCGTTTCAGAACATAGTGCGGCGTGCCGTGGCCGAGACAAGCCAGCGAAGGGGAGGGGATCAGTGGTAGGGAAGCCTATTTGCCACGCCAGCTGGGCTCAAGCAAGCTTTCTTTCGAATGTTAATGCGTGGTTTTCAATCACCCAAGCTGTAAAAAAAGTACTAAAACTCAAAAACTACTGACCAGACTCTTATATTCGCTCTTTTCTAGTAGGGTACTCTCAAATATATTAACAGCAAGACTATTCCCTAATCCAATAAATACGTGATCACGTTTTATTCGCGTCCTTATACGGAAGCTTTATATTTAATACAATATCGTACAATGATCACTTTAACTGTTCTTGATTAACCATAGAATATTTTGTCGTACGATACTACATCATAATTTGATGACCTAGTAGTTGTTAGTAGAGTACTGTCATATCTCACCATAAAACGATATATATGCTTATGCACAATATTTTGGACAGTTAGAAAAAACAATATGATAATAAATAATAAATAGGTCTAAAAAACGTACAGATTTTTTTATTGTAATATTTACATAGAGTCGCAGTCACAAAAATCCACCATGACTTGGAATTTCACACTATTCGTCCTTTGCTGTTGTCTCCGTTTCTTCCATGTATGACATGACATCGCTCTCTGGTGATGCGCAAGTTCTGAAAATCATATTCTATCATTGTATTTTTGACTCACTTAAAAAAACAAGAAACCGTATTAGAATCCGAGAACGCGTGGACAAATAAAATATACTGACTTAAATGTTTGTGCAAAAAACTGTTTTTGTTGTATACTTACGGAGTTGGCCCTCTTTTGCTCGGTTTTATCGGATATATACTGTCTCCCGGTGACAACTGAGGTATCAAGGCAAACAAATTAATGTATTTTCCCACGACAGCCACGCTTTTTTTGAAGGTTGATAATTCGATTGCTAAATATCGTAAGCTCTTAAAGACACTGACGGACATTTATTGTATGCTTTAATGTAATTGTCAAAAGCATCACTGGTGCAAAATAAGCATGACTTAAACTACTGAGAGATGCGGTAGTTTTTCGTGAACTGCCGCTTTTTCGCGGAATTTATTTAACATGAGCAACGAACTTTCTTATACTTTCTGGAGAATTGTATGTATGCTCACAATCGCTGTGAGGTGTAGTATTAGTCATGTACTTCATTCTGTGGTATTTTCCATACTTCCACTGTGTTATCGACTAGATGCGCTTCTTCAAACCCAGTGACTGCATGCATGAAGACGACTTAGTAGGGAAATTATTGTTTTCGCTTAATATACACTTAACCACAGTCGGTGCATTACTGTAAAAGTACACAGAGAGAATATTAGAAGATTCAGAATGCGTGATAATAAAAATTAGATGAGCACTAAAAGTATTGAAATACAATATTGGCAATAATTATCTTCCAAAAATACGCACCTTTAATGTTGGGAATCCGATGATCATACCCAAAAAATAGCTGTTGATTTTGTAAAGTAAAGGCACGCTAAGTTATTGCAGCAGCTAAAATGAGTGGAAAATATAATTCTCTGCTATCCAAGAAGTACGTGCGGGCACACAGATTACTACTTCTTGTAGGGTGTGTACACTGTACGGAAAAATATTCCCGATCTCAAGAATAAGCATTGTGGACTGTAGTTCGGAAACAGCTTGCTATGCCCTAATCAAAAAAGGCTGATGTAATAGAAAAAGGTAAGATTAATAATATAAGTCTTGTAGCTTAAAAATGCAAGTTTTTATTTTATAACTGACGTGTTAGGTCAGCTTGTCTTCGTTTACAAATTAAAGGTTTGCAAGCTGCTTTTCCAAAGAGTGGCTCGTATTGGGTGTATCCTGTGCCTTCGTGCTTGGCTGAGTTCTACATGGGTGTACATGGAAGTCTACTTCGCTTGCAAGGTCAGGTATTGGTGGTAAGATAGGTAAAAGCATGATACTTTTGTAGCTTTTCTCTGTCCAATGATGACTATTTAAGTTTGTTTAAATAATAGTCATTGTATTTATCTTTGTTGATCGATACAAACGTGTTTTCTACGTTCTAAAACAATGCTTGGTAATGCTCTTTTGCAAGATGTATGTGTATAAAATCTCCGTTTTTCTTCACCCAAAAAATGATTAATCATTACGATTATTTGTGTGGCTTTCAGGTGTATGTAGACGATTAGTTTGTACATTTTCACAAATACTAAAACGCATTTTGCGTCGCCAATTTTATAGTTATTGTTGAGGAGTACTTTGATTCTCTATGAATCTCCACCTTTTTTCAACAGTGTATTTTGTGCAGAGCACACAACGCACTCGCGACCTCGAGCGAGCGGATTGGGCTTCCGTATGTAGGTATATATGTATACATAGGTATACATATGTACAACAGTAAATAGCAGTTGCTGGTAAATAGCTATATGCATAAAATTGGTGTATAAAGTGTTTTATGTATGAATAAACGAAGTGCATTTATTAATGGAGAAAGTTATGAAAAAATAGTGAAAGAAAATGAGTGAGTACTCTATTTACATACATTCTATTATTATCAGAAATGCGGTATGTTTTTTCTTAATTCATATATAATACTGCTATAAAAATGACCTAAATTTTTGATATTAAAATGAGCGATCTTAGAAGTAGCCCCCTTTTATACACACAAACAGACACACACACACACACACACACACACACACACACACACACACACACACACACACACATACACACACACACACACACACACTCACATAGTTTAAATTCTCATTTTAAATTCTCAATGTGTATATATATATATTTATTCTTTATTATGTATATAATAGAAACCATTAAACCAAGCAGGTGTACACTATGCGGTATTATATTCACGAACTGGAAGGAGCAGCAGCTTTCCGCGTTGAGTGTCACTGCACGTGTTAAAGTATGTCAGGTTAGGTGCGAGCTGCTGTGCAATATTCGCTTCAGTGACACTTAACGCGCAAATCTGCTGCTCCGGACAGTTCGTGAGTATATTACCGCATAGTGTATTTAGTACCTATGTTTTTTTGTGTATAGGTAACACACATTAATGCCGCACAGAGAACGTATACATGATATTATATCTATATAAATGTACATCGCGTGAAATTCGACGATCAAACTCTTAATATCGTTCTTTTTGATCAAATTTTTCAATGAATAACTTCTTTAGTGTGTAATTTTACTATTTATACCTAATTATTTATACCAAATTACTTATACCAATTATTTATACCTAGCTATCTTCGTTTTATAAAGAAAAAAAACTTAAAGAGCTAAAAAGAAAAATAAATTGTAAACGTCAAAGGGCATATTATTAACGTTAGAAAGATTGAAAGAAATATGAAAAAAAAAGAAAAAAAGAAAAAAAAATAAGAAACAGTACCAAAATCAAATGCTGAACGTCAAAGGAAGTTTTGTCAACGTAATGCAGAAATATCTTACGTGAATATGTAATTCGATTAAATAATATTTAAAAACAAAATGTCACATATGCCTCAATATTATTTAACTTTACGATTTCCTTATTTTTTTCACACAAAAAGACAAAAATTGGACAGTAATGGAGATGATGTCGTGCAATGTAGGGCTGTTGAAAATATAGAAAATGTAACGTGACAAGAAAATTAAATTCACGGCCAACAACTTTAAATGTATGAACAGCGTAATGAATGCATTACTCCCGAAGTTATTTTACACAGGAGCACAGGAATTTCTGGCGATGGTAATTGTCTATTCCACTCGCTCATAAGTGTTTTGCAACTTTAAATTGAGACTTGTGACCTGGAGGATCAGTTACGAGATTCAACCTATTTAAACTCCTGCCACAATCAGCAAGAAGCATATAACATTCTATCAAACACTAATGATTACGGACATTTTGATTGTATGTACTTATTTTCAAAAATGTACAATCAAAATGTTTGTGTACATTATTGTTTTTGCAACATAACTACAAAGAATCAAGACACTATCTTTTGTCATTTTAAAGCGAATGATACACAAAACTGGATTCAACTTCATCTTCGTGAACAACATTTCACACCTTTTAATAAAGTATCAGATTTATTGGAGATAATACAAGACGCTACTCAAAATGAAGCCCATGATGATGCCAATATTCAACTATTGCGTGACAATTATGATGAAGATCCTACCGAAGATAACCATAATAACCATGAAAATGAAATAAAGTGTCATATAGAAGATCGAATTTGCGAAAATATTAAGGATTTCATTGTTGATTGTACTATTCCAGTTCACACAAATTATCGTAAACACAGTACAAGTCATATGGACTTTTATAAAGACTTTACGAGTAATTCTTTTGGTCATTTTTATATTACTTGCGACAAACTATGGTGGAAAAGAGACTTGAAAATGTCGACCAGTAAACATGAGAGTATTTTGAAAACAATACTGCAGGTAATCTTAATTATAAAGTTTTTTTCTAATCATTCGCTTTATATTTTTCTATCTGTATATCTTGATAATACGAATTTGATTTTTTTAGAATTACAGGCCCGGTGAAATTGTTCAAGTCTGCTCTACGTGTTATACATCTTTGGAAAAAGAAAAAATTTCTCTTATGTCAACCTAAAATGGTTTTGCATATTCGAAAATTCCATCACATTTACCAACGTTAAACCTTATCGAGCAAAGATTCATTTCACCGAGAACACCGTTCATGCAAATTCGTAGACTGAGACACGCTAATTGTCAGTACGGTATTTGTGGCCAGATGATTGATGTTCCTGTCAAAGTTAATACAATGGTGAAACAATTACCAAGAAACATTCAAGATGACCATTGCTTTTATATACATTTAAAAATGAAGTTTATTTACAAAACTAGTTATGTCAACGGGCTTCATAATAAAAGCCATATTAAAAAGTGGTTGTCGTATTTAGTATCTACGCCTCTTTATGTTTGTCATGACATATAAATCGATGAGTCTTTTATTACCGGCAATGAACGTACTTCGCAATTAAATATATATGAAATAGATGAACACGTGCAAATTAAAGAAAATTTAGTTGCGCGGCAACAAACTCTTTTGTGGAATGATGATTATTTTTTGAGTCTAGCACCCGGTGAATACAACTGGCCAGTCAGTATTTTAATGGATGAACATGCGGAAGAACTATCTTTTCCGTCAATGTACAGCAGTCAGTTTCAAACATACAGAGATGATGTTACTGCTACTCCATTCATGCCAGCTACCAGCAAACTTCGGCGTACTAATAGGCGTGCTACTGACCCACAACACCTTTCATACATCGTTGCTAAAATCATGAGGTTGCGAGTTAGTGGATGTGTCAACGTTGTGCTCAAGCAGGTTGGACAAGGTACTTTAATTACGAAAGAGACGATTCAATCTAAAGAACATATAAATAATTGTTTGGAAACAAATATCGCATCTCTTCGCTGCATACCAAATTCTGCCCGGTTTTGGTCAGATCGCAAAAAAGATTTTTTTGCAATGATCAGACAATTAGAGCCACCAACTGCTTTTATGACTTTTAGCGCCAATGAAACTAACTGGGAGAGTTGAAATTATTGTACAAATTGAAAAACGAGGAAGCGGAAATTTCAGATGAGTTTTTAGCAGAAATGAGTTATGTGCATAAAGCTTAACATGTAAATGACGATGCCGTAACTTGAGCTATTTATTTTTGAAAATGGTAAATTGTCTGGTAAAAGTTTTGTAATCAAAGAAAAGAAGTCTATTCGGAAAATATATAGTAGTACATTATTTCAAATTAATAGAATTTCAACATCGTGGTAGCCCACATGCTTATATTCTTCTTTGGTTGGAAAATGTTTCTAAAGATTTATTAAGCCATGATCCTAAAGTAATTAAATTAATCGACGAATTAGTTTTTGTGTTGCGTTAGAGGCGTCTGGAAATATAAAACTAGTAACACACAAACACACATTCACGTATTATAAAAAAATGAATCCCAATTAAATGAAAGAATATAGATTTGGTGCACTATTTATGCCAACAATAAAAGACTAATAATTTGATACCTATGAAAGACACTGATCCCGATTACTTAGAAGTGCTTTTCAAAAAATATGAGAAACGATTTGAATTTAGAAGAAATAATCTCGAAAATTTTGACTGCACGAATTTTTATGAATTTTACTCACATAATGATATTATTTCTGATGATTATTACTACAATATTATTCGTGCTGGTATCAATATACCAAAATTATTCTATCAAAGGACACCAGCAGAAAAATGGCACAACACTTTCAATCCATTCGTATTACATCATTTAAAATCGAGCATGGATTTTCAGATTAAACTAGATAAATATGCTTGTGCAACATATGTTGTTAAATATGTCAATAAGGATAATAGAGGGCTTAGTAATTTGCAAAGACAAATAATTAACGTAATGGACGAGCATCCAGAATTCGACATTGTCGATATCACGAAAAAAATGAGTATTGACATACTTCAGTCTGTTGAAATGCCGGCACATGAAGCAGCTTGGTATTTATTAAGAGAACTAAGTCATCGGTGGTTACAGTCTACATTCCAACGGTATTTCCTACTGAACGCGCACAAATTAAAAAATATATGAAGGAACTTAAAGCTTTAGATGATGATTGTACGAACGTTTGGAAAGAGAATTTGTTCGATAAGTACGAGAAAAGACCTAAGGAACTCCGCGATGTTACGTTAGCACAATTTCTTGCGAAATATTACCTAAATACAAAGAGGACTTACACTAAAATAGATACTGCAAGAATAATCAGATATAGGGACTACAATATGGCTGACAATCACAACGATCATAGGCATGGGATGGTTCTGTTGCATGTTCCTTTTGAAAGTGAAGCAAATGATATTATTGCTGAAAATGAGCTTATTCAAATGTATGAGGACAACAAAGGTACGATATAAGAACGCAGAAAAGAATTCGAATCAAATTTGGACATAAAGAAAACTTTAGAAATTTGTAGACAGTTGTGCCGAGAAAACGATGAAGAACAAGAAGACGAAGAATTATTAAGAGCGATTGATGTATTACATAAAAGAGATCCTCATGACTTATTGCTACGTGATCCAAACTCAACTGCTAACGTTGATTTACAAAATGCATCTCTGCATAAACTTGGTGCTATAGCTACAAAAAGAAAAAATTTAATGGATTATCAACAACTTTACGATTTAATGTGAATGGCCAATGATCAACAAAAAGATATTCTTACGACTATAATTTATCATTTACAAACTTTAATTCAAGAACCATTTCAAATTTTTTTGACGGGACCAGCTGATACAGGAAAATCATTCGTTATCAATCTGATTATGGAAATTTACAACAGGTTTACTGATAATGATGGTTACTGCAATGCCTATATTACATGTGCCTCAACCGGTAAAGCTGCCGTGGCTATTGATGGCACAACGGTTCATACAGCTCTCAAAATTTCTTTTAAAACTTCTGCCTGTGTCATCAGAAACGTTGTAATTGTATCAATCTCTCCTACAGATATGTCAGAGTACTGATCATTGATGAAATTAGCATGGTTAATGCAGAACTTCTACATAAAATTGATAATCGTCTAAGACAAATAACAGAAAAAAACATAGATTTCGGAAGTATAGATGTTATTTTGTTCGGAGATTTATGGCAATTGCCACCAGTAAGATTGACACCAATTTACAAGGCAATCAAAACGAGCATGATTTTCACAAGTTTTGACTAAAAAGGTTATGGAGATGTACTAGATGACCATGAGTTGCAACTAATTGAGTCAAGATTTTTCAAAAAAGAGGATGTTGCTACATTATGTCCTGATGAAGTTCGTTTATTTTTCAAAAATGAAGATGCTGCCGCCTATAACAATTTGATTTTGAGCCAATGTGAAGACAAATTCCTTTACGTCCGTAGACGTCATTATTGGCGCTAGAATTACCGAGCAAGAAGCTAATGTTAGACTTAAATTACATAAAAAATCTGATATTGACACTGGAGGACTGCCTTATCACATTACTTTTGTTGTTGGGAAGCATTATCTTATTACAACCATCATCGACGTTACTGATGGTTTATGCAATAGTGCTGTTGGGAAATTTATGCATCTAGAATTCGATGAAAGTAGCACATTGATTAGAGTTTGGCTGGAATTTCGTAGTTCAGATGAAGTGGGTAGAAAAAAAAGGCAAAAAGCAGCCGCTCTAGCAGTGAAAAATAGAGTCGGCAATCTTGTTGCTCCCATTTAATTACGAACAGCAAATATTTAATCAACATCGGATAGGAAATATATAGCCAAACGCAAACATTTTCCATTAACTTCAGCGCTCGCTATAACTATACATAAGTCGCAAGGTGGAACTTTTGACGAAATAATATATGAGTATAGTAAAGCACATTCTCAGGAACTTGTTTATGTTGCGCTCTCTCGGGTGACTAATATTGGAAAATTGTATATCACGACAAAAAACGATAATTTTATATTTAAGTTTGATTATAATCGAAGGCAAGCTGCATCGACTGCATCTTTGTTGCAAGAATTCAAAAGACTGTCGTTTAAAAGTATTCAAACGACAACTCAAAGTGTCTTAGATTTCATTAGTAATAGAAATGGCATTTCAATAATGACTTTCAATTGCCAAAGTCTAAATAGTCACCAATAGGATCTACAAGATTCAGTTACGAGACAAACAAACGTGTTACTTCTTACCGAAACTTGCATGGTGCATGATAATCCAATTGAAATACCTAATTTCAATTGTATCGTTCAATTCAAACGAGATACTGTTTCAAAAGGCGGGGTAGCTATTTACCAAAATAATAATGATGTTACTAATATTATGACTCCGAATATTGAGATAAATATGGCAGACGTTAGCGATGTTAATATTAGGCTCTTATTTGTTGGAGATATTTGTGCGTGCTTATGCAAACTTAGAAATGGTCTACACATAGTCATGGTAACAATTTACATTTCTCCGAATCCAAAATTGGACGAGGTAGAGCATTTTATTCATCGTACTTGTATACTGAAAAAGGGTCGAAAATACTTGGTGCAAATGGTAATAAATTTCTACTTATCTTGGCTGGCGATTTCAACATCAACTTTGCTGATAAAAAATCATACCGGTTGACAACTTTTCTTTCGGAAAATTTAAATTTGAAAATGAATAATGATTTACAAGAATCCACAACGAAATATGAAATCACCAGGACGCGGTATTTTTCAGATATTTAGAGAATATCAAGTCGCAAACTTATGTTTCTTATTTCAGTTACCATAAACCTATAGATTCGATGATAAAAATTCCTGCATAACCTACATGGATTAAAAGATAATAATTATATTTTAAACCATATTAACTTCTCATTTATTCAATAAAAGAAAAAAATTTGTTCTCTTATCGGTCACCACGCTTAAAAAGTGTTACTTGAATTAATATTAAAGAAAAAAAAAGTACTGCATGAATGAATAAATCATTATAATTGCATAAGTTGATAAAAAATTAGTATGCAATTGCTCTACCGCGGTAGTCCCCAAGTGCCACACGTTTCTATGAGAATATTTATTATGTACATCTTCTTTTGGTGACAGTCGGCTAAACGTAAACGTGCCTGGTGTAGCTGGCTGCTGTTCGTGACTCCCTCAGCTTATCTCTTAGTTCCTATTTTTGCTCTCCCCACTTCGTATTCTGGCGGCAGTAGCTGCTTTCTTTAAGGTGTTCTTTGTCTTCCTGCTGTATTAGCTGCAAGGTTGCTTGTGCTTACTACCAGCCGTAATATTCTCGGCTTTTTTTTATTCTTTTTCCGCCTTATTTCGTACGGCTAATTGTGTGGCACAGCCTGCTATGACTAGCCCCTTTAAACCTTTGTTTCACCCAAATATGTTTGGATATTTTAGTAGTTTCTGATGGAACGTATGTAATTGGCACCTGCAAAACTATAACTTAAAACTACAGGAGAAAAGTGATAAAAAAACTTTTTCATATACACATTTAAAAAAAAATTTATTCTTAGAATGCACTAAAATAAAAACTAATTTCTTTATACTTTTTACTTGAAAAAATTCTTTCTGCAAAAAGAATGCTTCGATAAAAAAAATTTCTTATAAATATTCAGAATAAGAAGGGTAAGCGCTGATACTTAATTTTTGACAATAATTAAATAGAATAGATACAATACGTTTATAAAATCTGAAAGAGATAAAGAATCGTACTAAACTAGACACGATAGAATCATTACTATATAATCTATATTACAAATTTCTTTCTTATGCATTAAGAGTATTACTATATCTGAAAGACACTATTTTGTTTGCGACAGATGTCATTCAACTGCAATGTATGGGAGATTGTGCAAAATATTTGTGAGGCTAAACTAAGTATATATCATGGTACCGACACGGCGGCACAGCGCTGGAGTTGCAGTTTCGTCGATCGTCGGAATCAAGTATAGTTTACGGGCCTGTAATGGGTGGGTCTCGGTTGAAGTCTTCTCGTTTACTTAGAGTTCGCTCCGCTTACTTTTTTCCCGGGGTTCGATTAACTGTTTCTCTTATGTTACGGACAACGTAAGCGGGAGGTCTACAGGAGTTAGTCCTGGTGTTTGTACGTAGACACCAGGTCAGGACTCAGGCCATGAACCGAATTCCCCCTACACTCTATCATCCTTTTTCCTTTCTCAATGGATTAAAAAAACTCTGCTTGTGCTAGAAAAGCCATGTCTTAGCCTTGGGGCGATGATAAGCAATAAAAAAAAGTATATATCAGCGCTTATACTTTAAATTACAATTTATCATAAAAATACGTTGAGTATAACTATTGTATTTCATAGGAAAGTTAATTGAGCGTGTTGGTGCATAGCCACTTATTTGCTTCTTCGCACTTAGAGAGGAATTAATTAAACATGTTTTTACATGCAAAAAATTTTCTTACTTGAAAGAGTAATTCTACTGATAATGATGCTATTATATTTTGATTGTACAAAATTGAAATCAAGAAAGGACGTTGTTAGGAATCAAAGACACGACGCGAGGCAGGCACACAACGATAAACTCACACAAATATTACTCGCTTTGGCATTACTGAATCAGTTGGCATGATTCGGATTAAATAAAACATGACCTTTACTAAGTGCCTACAAATAATACTGACTTACTTTAGCCTCCTAAGTCTATTCTTAAATTCAAGAATTAAATTATGGACCAAAGGCAAAATGATTTTATCGAACTATGAAGTTATAGATAAATACGTTACATGTACTTGAGAGTATTAAAATGTACATTTTTACCATGTGAACAAAAAAAAATACTTTATTGTACAATTAGTAAATGAAGCAAATGGATGCTTTCAATTATTAATGGAGTAAATTATGCTACAAATAATAACAGTTCAGATTTTTATGGAAAAAACTATCAGTCAGCAGTTGGCTTTGATTGTTTGTTTGCATGGCCTACTCTTTTGTTCATGACTTGCAAGATTTGTAGGTAATTCTGCTGGGACCTATTTGGTATATATATTGAGCTTGTATTTATTATTCGCAGAGGCTACCTACAAATAATTTTAGCTAGTTATTATTATTATAATATCTGTTTGAAGTGATTTCATGAAATTGGGCTCTATTTAACATGAGGTTTTTACCAAATACCCTACCCTTCGTTACCTTTGCAAGTTGGTTAAAAAAATCTGTTCTTTCAATGTTTTATTCTCTAAACAAACTTACAAACCACTAATAAAAAGTGTAGTTCATCTACTATAAGGCTGCAGGTGAGGCAGAATCCGAATTTCTTTTACAGTGATGCAGATAAATTGACATTAATTATCAGAGGAAATCAAGTTTAAGTAAAAAAACCATACCTAAATCATATCGAAATGCCTGAATTTCGGATTCTTCCTTGTACTCTTAGGCTGCAAGTAATTATTGTTCATTTAAAAGGAACTTTGTACGAGCTAGGATATCCACGTGGATCTATACGTGGTAAAGATTTCTTCAGAATTAAAACAAAAAATTTGTGGCAGTAAAAAATCGTTTTTGTGAGCACAAAAAATCAAATTATCTAAAAAAAAAAAAAACCATTCAGCTAGAAAAAGAAATTACCAAAAAGAAATAAATACGTCAGCACTTGGCACCGATAATTGCACCTTGGATATTGAGGTCTAAAGTCGAGTATCTTACCCACTTGGCAAGAGTAAATTTAAACTAAAAAAATAATATTTTGGCCCTTATAGCTTACAGTTGCAAATAGTATTTTTTTTCACAAATTTTTCCCTACATCTTACGTTTATAAATTATTTAGGATAATAGAATTAATATGTAATGATTTGTTGTTGTTTATTAGTTATACAAGTATTTATTTACCATTTAGTCCAGGGGCTAAGTATGATCTCGTGTATAACCGGGTGTCATCCAACAAAATAACGTGATCTCTGAGTATCTTTCGGTGTACAATCCACAATAAGTGATATTTTGTGGGTAAAAGTCAGAATATTTGTTTAAATAGCAATTGTTTAAATCAATAGCAGAAGACGGTATTTTGTCTATGTAAAAATCGTTTTCTTGTAAGCTGGCGTATCTTTAGAATAAATTGATGATGTAAATTTTTCAAAACGTGCATTTGAAAAAAGTTATGTATTTTCAAAATTTTGGATTTCCGTCTTTATTACTGACATTAAATGTAAAATTTTCTGGTCTTATTCATACTTTTATAATTCTCAATAAGTGCATTTCTTATGTCAGTGTATCTTTGCTAATTATATATTAGTATTAGTCGTTGTTCTTAGTGTAAGATACATGGTATGGCGCAATCAATATAGCCTTTTTACCTTACACCTAATAATGCATCTATCATAAAAGCTGGCTGCAAGTGCAATAGAGCACCTATGGTCAAAACATATGATGGTTTCTACCATTTTTTGGTGTAGAATAACAATTTACTGTTCTTCAGTGTTTGGAATGGACATTATTTGTTACACATAACTCACGGCAATCCAATCTTGTTGTATTCAATAATTTTTTGGTCTTGTTATTAGTTCTAATAAGAAGGAAAGTTGTAACTTGTACTTGTATTTATCTAAAAATTCGTTATTATAAGTTATGAAATTCCAGTATTCCGGAATCTTGTTTCTTCACCAACTGTATATAGTACTGACTACCGAGATAATTATAATTATTATTATTTTTGAAAGCTAACTCCTTCTAAAAGTGTTATTTCGCAACATCCCACTCATTCACCACTTTGTTTTTATTGTCTGTTGTTCTTGCAAAAACATAAAATCTTTATGACACTAATTCTTTTAAATCGCCATTAGTTTATTGGGACTTCGAAACATACGGCAATACGGATGAATAAGTGTCATAGATCCTGTTATTTTATAGGCTATTCATCAACGCAAACAAAAAAACCAAGTTCTGCCCATGTTAGAGATGGGAGATTTGTGTTCTGGTGACAACGCGATATTTTTAAGTGTGATAGGCTGATCTTACGTAAATCGATAAGACAGATATTATGAACCACCTTAGTATCCTTCCAATTTTATTAAACCTAAGCTTTCTAAAAGTATTATTTTACAAATATTTACACTATTCTACCTTTTTGTTATAAGCTTTTTTTCAAAATACTTGTAGAATATTTATGTCACTTATACTTCCTGATTGCCATATATTTATAAATTCCTATAAACTTATGGCAATTCAAAATGATTAGACATAATCATTTTTTATGAATATGTTGTGTCTGAGCATAAGCATACGATCAGTTAAGAGCTAAGATAGGAGTAGACATTCAAACATTAGCGCTCAACTGATCTTGTGCCTATGCACAGACACAACATATTCATATAAGATATAAAAAATGGAACGTACCGTCCACATACCACAAGTTTAAACATTTCATGTTATTGGGACATTCTTTTACAAACCAAACAGATTTTGACAAAAATTGACTGACACATTTTAGATTTAACTAAAACTTTTTTTACGGGTTTTATATCGAAATCAAAAAGATACGTGTAAGAGGACTTTTTTTTATTTTTGATATTTTGAAAAATAAACAAGATCGGAAATTCGTGAATTTAAAGATTTATCGATAAAAGCCTATTTTTCAAAAATTCATATTCTGGTTCTATTTAAGCTAAAAAATCTATTTTTTTTTAGTTTTAAAGGTAAAAAGACAAGCTTTAGGAAAAAAATACTTTAAAAACAAATTGTTAAAAATTTAAATTGTTATTATTAATTTAAATGATTTAATCGGTTGTCAACAGTGGCGCCACCCATAAATTAACTTTTTACTATTTTTATCGTATTCTGCGTCAAATGTTCTATCGAAAACGCTTTTTAAAACGATAAAAAAGTTATTTTCATGGTGAGAAAAAAATTAATTAATTTTGCGCGGTACGTCACATCGACACGTGGGTCACATTTTACGCCTCATATTCTTGTTTTACACCGTTTATCTCTTAAATACAAATAATTGTTTCATTTTTTTAATTAAAAAACATATTCCATTAGCCAAGAAGATGGGAAAAAATAGAAAAAATAAATAAGTATAAATAAATAAATGAATAACGACAAAATATTTTGAATCATATAGTATGAAATTTTAATGTTAAATATTAATTTGAGCAATCAAAATATTATTATATATTCCTTAAAGATTTTGAATTTTCCACGTGTTTGGTAAATACTGTTGATGGATTAGGCAGCACTGACAGAGATTCAATTTTAAGGAGTAGGGACAGTAGAAGGGAGAAGCAGTAGACAATGATTATGTGAATCAGCTGTGCAGTGACCGTTTGTCGCTTACGCATTCAGTGCTCCACGTGCTTCTTAATAGCTTCTTTCTAACATTTCGAATTTTACTGC
>JAPYYV010005727.1:0-15067 GCA_030522625.1 Copidosoma aretas | reverse complement strand
CCATTATGGTAATGGCGAAATATTGAATTGTAAATAGTTATATAATAAAGAGTCATGCTTCTACACCAAGAATTTAAGCCTTTCGTCATTTCTAAATATGACAATGAAGCAAGTGCAAGGGAGGTTCCATCGAATTTTTTTATTTACCATGATCTAATTTTCAAATTTACCCACTCTTGGTCAGTCTCGACCAATCATGCCCCAGTCAAGTGACAATCAATTTTTTATCATATAAACTATACTGCATACTAAATTTGAAATTCGCGCTCTTTGAAGGCAGCGACCAATCAAGTGTCAGCTACGTGATAGTCAACAGCCAAATTTATTAGAGGCTTCACTTTAAAGCCATCAAAACATTAAGATAGGACCAGGCTATATAAGTGTGTAAACATGGTGCGTGTCTCTTAAATACACTATGCCTGCGTTTTTCTTAAAAGCAAATATCAATCAATTAACTTTAAATAAATACAAACGTTAACCAAGAATGAAAAAAATCATCCCCGAGTGTGGTTTGAACACACGACATTCCGTTAACCGGACGGATGCTCTTTCTAACTGAGCTATCGGGGTCATGTGCTGTCACACTGTAAGTTCTGATAAATTCTTCATTTTTGTGTAATAGATATATTACATCTAATTGACCTGTCTTCGATCAAAGGCCCAGATTAAATCATTTTAAACATTATTTGTCGGCCTCCACATATGATAATAATTAAATAGATTTTCTCGATCCTCTGGGGCAAATGGAAATTAAATCGTACATATACAATAATTAATATATACGCTTTATTATAACACCAGGCTATATAAGTGTGTACACATGATGCGTGTCTCTTTAATACACTATGCCTGCGTTTTTCTTAAAAGCAAATATTCACTCATTGATTTTTCATGAATACAAACGTTAACCAGGAATGAAAAAAAAAATATCCCCGAGTGTGGTTTAAATTAGTCCAGTTAACGAAAGGTTGTGTGTTCAAACCACACTTGGGGATAATTTTTTGTCATTCTTGGTTAACGTTTGTACTCACGCAACATTAATTAATTAATATTTGCTTTTAAGAAAAACGCAGTCATAGTATATTAAAGAGACACGCACCGTGTGTACACACTTACATAGCCTGGTGCTATAATAAAGAGTATATATTAATTATTGTATATGTACGATTTATTTTCCATTTGCCCTAGAGGATCGAAAAAATCTAATGATTTAATGCAGTTCTGTGAAGTTTGATATCTTCCTTGAGCTGATAGTGTGGTGTAACTGATTATGTAAAAGTTAAGTATTTATTACTAGACCTTCTTAAAATTATTTTTAAATTCTTTAATGAGTGGTAAAAATATGTCATTTAAAAAGTGGGAGAGTCAATTTTTAGATATCCTTTATTGTCCTTGTACTTAGTATTAAGTTAAGTAGAAAGTAGAAAAATTCACTTTTGTTGCGTCCACTATACATTCAAAAATCTAAGGTTCAATGACAATCTGTGAATCTGGTTGTGAATTTTTGCCCTGCTTAACATTGTCTTTTGAATATATTTTAAATTAACAATAATTCTAAAAAAACTTTAACTCGATATTGTTTACGCTTGCAATATATTTGCAATCATTAATAAGTACCAAAATTCTCATCGTAAGTTACGGATCTGCGTGCCTTTCTTTAATTTTCCATTACTTTTCTACATCTATTTACGACTCTATACCAAGTTAAACAGAAAATTTAAACATTGTTCCTTCCTATATGTGTGCGTAAAAATTGACATTTAATGAAAATAGTTAGTCTTACATTTCTTAGACTATTTTTGAATTTGTACTAAATGCTGCAGTGAATCAGAAAAGACAAAAAAATTAATCTGTCCTTGTTTGCGTTCGCAAGATATCAAAAAGTTTGGGGTTTGACATAAAATTTTAGCTTTAATTTAGATTTTTCGTCCTCTACTATTTTTCCATGATTCTATATTTATTTACTAAAATAGTACCAAAGAACATGTTTTTTTATCAGGTAGCAATTATACGATAACAATAAAAATAGATATTGAAAGAAAATTTTTTGGTTACGTTTTTATTTTCAAGCTGAAATAAAATTTCTGCCTAATCATGTAGTAAATTAGACATACAATTAAAAACTTAGCTTTTTCCTGTTTGCGTTGGCAAGATATTCAAAAAATTGGGGTTGGATTGAAAACTGTTTATTTGTCGGTTTGGCTTAGATTTCTCGGCATCCTTACTTTTTTTTCCTAATTGCACATTAAGTAAATAAGAAAATATGGAAGAAATAATTTCTCTGTTACTCTGTTTCAGTGCGTGCAAGAGATATTAATAAAATTAAGATTAAATAAAAACTTGTAGATTACGTTACGATTTCAAGGCATTTTATAAAAAGTTTTCTTGAATATGTTGTGAATTAGAAAATTATAAGAATAATTATTGCTTTCTCTCTGTTTTCGTTGGCATGATATACAAAAAATTGGGGTTGATTGTAAATTTTAGGTTCGATCTTGACTGTTGGACCTTTTTACTTTTTTCTACTATAATAAATAGGTATTTCAAATATAAAAGAAATCATTTGTCTATTTAGTGACGTGCAATAGATACTTACCAAATTAAAATTACATAAAAATGTGTCGGTTAGGTATTTATTTTTGGGCTATTCATGAACTTCATTTTTAATCAATAATCAATGGGAGTTCAGTTATCAACTATGAAATTCGTTTTTATTTTTCTAATAAATCTATGGGTGAATGAAATAAATTAGTTTTCTATCAATATGCGTAGCAACATATTCAGAAAATTAAGGTTTAATGTATATTTTTAGGTTAGGTTATATGTTTTTAGCCTCCGTAGTATGTTTTCCTCATACTATATTCAACAACAGAGATATTTGAAGAAAATTTCTCCTACTATCTGTTTGCTTTTAGATGATATTTATAAAATTCACAATTAATAAGAATTTTTAGGTTAGGTTTAGATTTATTAGCCATTTTAGATTTTTTGGTATTCCTGTAATGAATTAGGAAGTACTTGAAAAAAATGATATCTTCTAATCTCATTTGGTTACCAAAATATCAAAAAAAATTTGGTTTCATGGTAATTTTCAGGTTAGGTTTGGATTTTTCGGCCTTGTAAGTATTTTTTCTTGATACTATATACAATAAGAACAAAAATAAAAAAAATAAAATTATTTCTCTATCTGCTTTCTTTCTCAAGATATTAGGTTTTGAGAGAAAAATAAACAAATCCGCCCACTGTAGAGTGCTTTGTTCGTTTTTCTTATCTCCTTCATCAAGTTGCACGAAGTGAATAGTTAGCCTCGGTTTGGATTGCGACAGAAATGCTTAAAACAATATCAGAATGGGCAGTGTATTTACAACAGAAAAAAATAATAGATAAATAGACAAGTATCCAAAATAGCTCCGATTGACTCTTTCAATTGCAAACAATGTATTGCTGAGCTATAATCTGGCACAATGGGGCTGAGCCCTAACGGTCGCAGTCAAAATTAACTTACCCTGATTTATCACTAACTTTTAATTTTGATTTTAAATCTTCCGTAAATGTGGAAAATATCTCTTTTTTTTTTATTTTTGAAAATAAAAATTACTTATAAAAAAACTCTTTGCCGTAACCAAATAATTTTAAACATGGTTAAATACTTTAAATAAAAATATTAAAAAAAATTATTGTATAATATACGAAACTGGTATGAAATATCACGCAATGAAAATAATAATGTATGACTTTTGGCACTATATTCGATTTTTTATTTCTTATCTATCCTCCTAGGCAATTGTAAATGTAATATTTATTCTTCTGGTTAATTGGAAGTTAAAAAAGATTTTTTGTTGAATTTCCATCTGTACTGTTTTCTGAATAGTTTATTTGTGATTTAAACTATATTTAGATTATGTAAGTCAAATTATGTGTTTAAAATAGACTAGTTTATGTTAACTTCATTTTAGTATAAATTATTCAAATTGTTATTAAAATTCAGTCAGTTCGTTGAATAATTATCTTTACCCATGCAGTGTTAGAATGTATTAATTAATATATGTATTTGTAGAATTAAATAAATATATATTCCATAACAAAAAAGTTACTCAAGTGCTTGTACGTTTTCGGTATTAAAGAAAGGTTATAAATTAATAAAAAAAATTATATATACATTTTTTGAATGTAGCATACATTATCTAATTATAAAATAAAAAAAAATCGTTATTTATGTTATTAAAAAGAACATACAAACCGAAATACTATGAGCTATTAGCCTCGAGTGCAATTCGAAAACAGCGCTCCCAGTCGAGAGATTTGAGAACGATTGGTCATGGTTAGAAGAGGACAGTACTATAAAAATAAGAGGACGCTACTATGAACTATATATATATATATAGACGCGACACCAAAACAAAACAAACATGTATATGTATGATTCATAGTGCTGTCATATTCTACTCATGTCCAATCGTTCTTAAATCCCTCGACTGGGGGCGCTGTTTCAGAAACGCGCTCGAGGCCAATACTATTTGTCAAAAATATATTCGAAGAAAAACTTATTTTAGGACGTTCGGTAGAGATAAAATTCTGTAATGATTTTTTTTGAAATTTTAACGAGACGTTCGTATTATTGTTACAACAAACCTTTCAAAATTTCAAGAGGTTCATCTGATTCGTTTTCGAGATATTGAATTTCAAAGTTCAGTCATTTAGCACGGTCTCTTATGAGAAAATTGATAAAAATTTATTTTTAAGAAAACTGGCTGAATGAATTTCGCCAATTTTTGTATATGTCACAGATTATATTATTAATGTAATGTATTACAAGTTTCGCGACGATCATCTGATTCATTTATGAATAAAAAAATCAATAAGAGTTCAACAGAAACGCTATGGCATCGTCGTGTAGCGACTCGCGTTTCCGGCTTCACTCGCCAGATAGCCACAAGCCTCAAAGTCATTCTCCGCTACAGAAATCTATTTGCGCGTGTATGTCTATGCATTGTGAAAATATTTTATGACTGTGGATAATGGGTATATCTACTGAAAATCTGCACAGCGTTGTCAGATCTTTACTCGTCGCTTGTTTCCCCTTGCCCCTCAAGCATTTCCCCCCGCTAACCGTACCGAACGACCTGAAGTCTTAGTCGCCATATGAGTACACATAAGTGATATTCATATACTCTAGTGTGGATTTACCCCCCTGTGCTCTCTGCGCGCCAACACCCTAATATTTATCACTTGAGTAGATTCATATTTACTTATATATTTATTTGAAATATAATTTACACAACAAAATTTTTTTGTAGTGATATTGTAAAAGTAATCTAAGTAAATTCGTTTTTTACTCAAACAAAATTGAATTGTAGCATTTATTTATTTAAATGTTCACCTCTAAATATTCTTTAGACACAGATTTCTAAAATAAGTTCGTGATCCATCGATAAAATTTTGAAAATTCTGATTCCGCTTATAATTTTCTTTATTATTTTAGTTATATTCCATGAACTCAAAGAATTTATATCGTTTAATCATAAATAATTTCAGTTTAGTTCAATATAGCATAACTTGAGGGCAGTCCGGAGATAGTTGAAGCTTTCTACCTTATCGGTAAGGGCGATTTGCTTTTACAGCTACAGAACACCCCGATTAGAAAAAGATTCCGGCTACCAGACGCTACCACCTGGTCCATGTACCGCTGGAATACATGGCCCAGATCGTGGGTGTGGTCAGGTGACTATCCTGTCCGTGTATGGTAGACAGACATCTGGGTACCAAAAACTGCCCGGACCTGATCCGTAAGGGATAATGTAGCAGACGCTAATGTTTTGTAAATGTTATTTATTCCAGTAGAGTAGTGGTCAAATAGATTATAGTATATTAAGATGTCTGACAACCATGCAAAACGCTTGTTAAACAAAAATATCAGTATACGGTGTACAACGTATAATAATACTACATATCATATAGAGATATAGTACTTGTACTATTTATTAAATGGCAAACTACTATTTTATTGAAGAATAAAGAGTTGACAACGATTCTTTACATTTCAAGAAGTAAATTAAGCCCAAGTTTTCATTGATTGATCGAAAACTCGTGGTGAAAAATGGAAAATACGACTGTGCAGCACTTATCTAAAATCGTATTTCCTATTTTTCTTCGAGAGTTTTTGTTCAATCAACTATAACTTGGGCTTGATTTATTCCTTGAAACACAAAAAATTGTCGTCAACACTTGTTTTATCACAATAATACCTATTTATTTCGTAACAATGTGTAAGCTATCCATACATAAAATTTCCTAACTTATCGACAACGTTGTTCTGATCATGCACAGATGAACGTTGTCTGAGACAATAATTATTGGACACATCTCTATTTTATCGCTAAAATAAGAGTTGACGACAAGTCTTTGTGTTTCAAGGAATAAATTAAGCCAAAATTTGAGGTGATCGGTTGAAAACTCGTAAAGAGAAATGGGAAATATGATATTATATGAGTGATGCAAAATCGTATTTCCCATTTGTCTCCGCAAGCCTTTGGTCAATCAATAATAACAAGGGCTTGATTTACTCCTCGAAATGTAAAGAATCGTCGTCCACTCTTTATTTTTCGATAAAATAGCTATTTATTTAATAAATAGTATTAAGGTCGATGTACCAATATTCGATCACTTAAGCAGACGGAATGTCCCAATAGTCGATCACTTACATTTAAGGCCCTAACTTTTTTTTTAATCCATACAATGCATGCATTCGTTGATTTGTATTTTAAAAATTATTATTTAGTGCGTGAATAACATTTAAGGTATATTCTAAAGATTGGTGAAGGGAAAATTAACCAAAACTGATGGACTATTGGGACATGATCGGCTATTGGGACATCGACCTTATAAAACTGTAAAATCAAATTGTCCTCACCGATAAGGTAGAAAATTTTAACTATCTCCGGACTGCCATTAGGCACAATTGTCTCTCTTTAGCTTGTTAACCTGTTTCCATACTTTTCTTTTTATATCTCTAACAAAGTCAAACAGTAAAGAAGTAAAGTTAAGTAACTATAGTAAAAAAAGTACTGTTCGAAGTGAGGAAAGTTATAAAACTTTGTTAAGGCATAACCTTAACGTCGATGCTCTGATTTTATTTTCATCTAAATAGCACAATGAACTGCTCGGACTTGTCATCTGAGGATAAAAATTTTAATCCAGATAGAGTTATTGATAAAAATTTTGGAGTAGAAACAAAATGAATCGTGAGTAATTTGTTGCCTAAAAGTCACGAGCTCAGTATAAAATTTGCAGTTATGAAAAATGCTATTATTAAAAAGTTTTTTTTTTTTTACTTTCAATTTGAAAATTGATAAGATATTTAAAAAAATGATTGTTCATGTTAAGACTTCATACACATACACAGGCGTGTTATATTATGATTTCAGATAGCAAATGATTAAATTCATCTTAGCATATATTACCAAGTGCATTTATATGGACCGCATACATTACCATTTTTTTGGTTGGCTCTTGTTTAAATAAAATTACCAATCACTTTAAAAACATATAGAACAACTATAGAATCTATAACAAACATACTGAAAATGATTAATCGCCGGAATCAACCTACTTATGTAAGTATCTAAATAATTTTATATTAATGTATTATAAATGGGATGAAATTTATAATGCATTAATATAAAATTATTTAGATACTTACATAAGTAGGTTGATTCCGGCGATTTAATGCATTTATGCTCATGACATTTTTTGTGCACTATAGACACGTGTTATACAATTGTAGTCAATTTATTTGACAAGCTTTCATAATTTCTAGTGATTGCATGATTTTTTTTCAGCTGAAAAAACTTTTCACTTTATAAATATTTTGATTTCGTAAATTTCATCATTTTTTTATTTTGAACAAATATTTTCTACTCGATGTATTGTAACAATTTGTAAATAAAATTTGAGAAATTTATTACGGACTTGTAATTTGTTATATAAAAGTATTCTATTATTTTTTTACAGGTATACTTTTTTAATTTTTTTTTAATACTTGTAGTTAATTAATTTTAATTTATAAAATAATGTATTAATGATGTAAACAGTAAAAAATTAAACTTAAGTCAAATCTCATTTTTAATAAGGTATAAGTCTTGAGTGAAAAATTTCTCAAAAATAACTAAAGAATCATTGTGAATAAATTTGAATAGCATGATTAGTATTCGTTAAATGACTTATATACGATGATATATAAAACAAGATGACCTACTTTATGGACATCAACCAATCACCGAATTGCCTTGATTTTCGCTATATTAAATAGATTAATAATCAGATAAGCCTATTCATTGACATTAAAAACTGGAATATTGAACACATTACACTCAACAATTCACTGAAATAAAATAAAGAGAGAGTTTATACCGAAAATAACACTAAGTACAGAAAATTTTTGGTCACTGCCTTTGACTTTGTACAAAAAACAATTTCCATTTACGCTAGCCTTTTCCTCGAACATTAATAAATCTCAAGGTCAAAGTTTTGATGCATTAGGGTTATATCTCAGAAAATTAGACGGATAATCGATGTCTAAAAATATTAATAATCTATTACATATCACATAGTCATCATAATATTTATATTATGTGCCTACGAAAAAAATCATGAAATTTGTAATGAGAATTTTTTAAAACCTATTTGTGATAATACATCTATAAAAAAAAATGGTTGTCTAGAATATAGAAGAGGAAACAAGTTGTTTTGGAGGAAAATATATACAAAATTAAAACTGTAATCAAAAAATTTTAGTTGACAATTCAATGGTCGTACCATACAATAAATTTTTATCATTAAAATACAAATGTCACATGAACGTTTAATATTGTGCATCGAAATAAAGAATGAAATATATTTATAACCACACTCATGAAGGAAATAATAGAGCATTTGTTTAATGCAAAAAGAATCAATCCCAAAAAATGAAGTTTATGATGAAATTAAACAGTACATTGATGCACGATATCCAAGTCCAATGAAGGCCGCATGGAAATTACAAGAATATCATATCTGTGGTGGAAGTCATTGTATAATTAATTCACCAATACATATTGGAAATAGACCTAAAATAATTTTCGGGGAAGATGAAATTGATAATTTTCTAAATAATTACAAAACACAACTTACAGAATTATTACTGTGCAGAATTGTTACAGAAGTATTAAATAATATTAGAGAAAGTCCACCCCATGAACTTAATTTAAAAATTGGAGCGGTAGTGATGTTAGTAAGAAATTTAAGTATAAGTGATGGATTGTGTAATAGTACATGATTAAAAATTACTAAATGATATTAACGGCCTAATAAATTCTGAAATATGACTAATTATATACATTGCCTATTTACACCCACGCACACCCAGCTACTAAATTTTATATTTTATATAATTTTTTTTTTGTGTAAAATATGATCTTTCAGAATTAATACCGTAAAATATCATAAAATCATAAATAGCTTAAAAATCAACTTTTCCAGAGATACAACTGATTACATACACACACACACACACACACACACACACACACACACACACACACACACACACACACACCACAGACGGACATTTTCCAAAAATGATGTATTTTGATTCTAACCTTCATAAAACGTGTTTATAACGTGTTTTCTCGAAATGTGATTTTTCGTCCATAGCAAAGCTTCCTCTACGAGGCAGCAACTGTGACGATGTCTCGATTAACCTTTTTAATGTTTTCATGTGGTTACAACCCGTACTAGAAAGTCAAGTTTTAAATCAGCCAGATCTCTCAGCTCGAGCAACACATTTATGGCGACTATTTTCTTGAGTAGAATTTACCGAAAATATGCGACAGCAAGGGAGTATAACTTTAATTGACATGGAAAATTCTTTGCGAATCAAAAACCTTATGGCTGAACATATTTAGGAATTATTGACTATAATTAATGCTGGTGAGGGCAGGTAGTTTTCAGTAGAAGAACAGTGACAATACATACAAAAAATGATCAAGTACGTAAACATAACTGAAGAGTATTAAATTACTTTGAAAGCAAAGGTGTAAAAATTAATTGAATCATGCTCAAGATTTATTGGTAAACTGTACAAAAAATTTAAAAAATCGTGGACTTCTATATTCTATTAAGGATCAAAAATCTTTGCGGAAGGTTTAGCATACGTAACGACAAGCAGAGTAAGATCTTTGAACGGAATACGAATCAAGGAGCTAAATTGTATAAAAATTACTGGGAAACAGCCGTATGATGAAGTGTTAACAGAAATAAGGAAAGTGCGTTCTTTTTACTAATTGAATATTTTTAAGCGTATAGACAAATCATCTTGAAAATATCAGTATATTATTTTAGTCGAATTCTTTCACAATTTAAATTAGGTGCCGTCATATAAGTTTTAATTATTTTTCAAAAATGTACTATAACACGGGGCGTACTACAGAATCATGCTTTGCTCGGTACGTTAAAAACTGATGTGTACCTCTTTCCGTGCATCTGGCCCCTGTTGCCCGCCCTTGGGTGAGCTGCAAGGCGACCATAATGGTCATCATCTCTGCCTGTATTACTGTGGTGTACCGTCCCAAAACTATGATTGTCCCTTTACCTCACCTACGCCTGTACACCCCAACCACCGCGACTTCGCTTATTCTAGATCTATTAGTGTACATGTTTTCGTCATTAGTATTTGCTTACCTACTTGACCACTATTCTTTGTTTAGGAGACTGATTTTTAATCCTTATTAATAAGGTAGATTTGAGCTCTTCTATCCGCAGACATCCCTAGAACGCCCTTTTCTATGAGTTTCTTCGACCAGTCTTTTTGTTAAGGGCTGGTAAAAACTTTCTATGTCTTTCATACTATAAAACCCTTGGCAACGTAAGCCCTCATACTTTTTTTCAAGAGTCTAATGCCAAAGAGAACCCCAGGGCACCTGTCGGCATGGACCAAGCTGCTTGCGTGGTCCCCCTGAGTACCACTCCCTTCGTCTTTTCCAGCGTTGCCTCGGCCGTTTTTGTATTTATCCTTGTTCACCGAACTACAGCCACATTTACTAGCCTTAGTTTACGGATTGTATCGTATGCACACTTGAGTCGAGAGCTTTAATCCCCAGCGGCACTCTGCGGCATGCAGTAGCTGCCACATGGTGGCCGTGAGCTCTTTTCTCCAAGTGTGATCCCCAGAAATACTTTATGTCAAGTGTAATTTCTTAAGTACTTTTTCCCGTAGAGAACTGTAGCCATCGTTCACATTAGGGAAGTCTGAACGCTTTATTTCATCAATAAAGCTTTATAATGACTATGACCTCCGTATTTTTTGGATTGATAGCTATCCCAGTCCTTTCATATCATTTCTTTACCATCAGAAGGATTTTTTGTGTGCTATCCATTTGGATGTCTAGAAATAGGCCCCGAACGATAATCATATTCTGCCACCCTAAATCCGTTTTCTTCTGCTTCCCTATGCAGCCAATCAACCATCGCGTCACCTAGCTTGTCTATCGTGTTTTATTTAGAGGCTTCGACTGTTTGTTCCACCAGTATGTGTTGTATTCACCAATTAATCATCGAACAGACCGTATGCCTCTTCAGGGCTTTGTCTATTGCTGCTCTTAATGTGCTGTTAAATTCTCCCTCAATTTCTGAAATCGGTTGAACCGGATAGCCTCCCGTCTCTAATAAGCCTGTCTACAAGCATCTTGACTGTGTTTAGACCTGTGTGACATAATTTAGTAAAAGGCCAGCTCTTGCTATTCTTACCGGAGGACCCATCACTTCTTCTTCTGTCATTTGCCACATGGCAGGATATATGCCATCTGCTCCTAGGGACTTGTAGCTTAAGGAGTCTCATACGTTAGAAAATGTTTGAATTTGGATAATGATTCAAGTTGCCTAATGAGATTTAACGCCAAACAGATCACATAATACAAAATTAGGGATCTTGATATGGTGAAAAATAATTATTTCATTAAAATTGCAGTATAACATAAGTGTATACTGGCAATTTTCCATAAAAATGTTTAAAATAAAGAGACTTTTTTACTTTTCATTTGATTTTAATTTTACAAAAATTATTTTATTCTTTAAACTATAGCCGACAACTTTACTGGTTAGAATTGTCGAAATCAGCATATAAAAAAAATCGTACAATTGTTCATTCTTAAACGATTAGAGACTAACAACAATTAGAGCTAGCTTTTTGCACACTTGAAGTTTCAAAAAATGAAGTTGGTGAAGTTGCAAGCAATTGTTCAAGAAACCAAATAAGCTTTGAAAAATAAAAAACCTACAAAGAACAAAGAAGTGTCTCTGTTTTAAGTGGCTTTTACAAAAATTGATAGTACACACTTATATAATATTATAATTCCATTGGGATACTTTTTTTAACACATAAAGTATCATTATTTCATATAATTTAATCTGTTTGTTGTCAAATTTTATCAGATATCTTAATTAATTACTACAAATTGAGGCCTTTCCTAACGTATAGGACTCCTTAAATCTGGAAAGTAGGCCTAAATTAATCAGGTAAGTGTCTGATCGTCAGTTTCAAAATAACTACCGTCGGGTTTCCAAATAGAGCTGAATATTCCTTCCAGATATATTGATAGTATTTTATTTAAATGACTCGTTAAAAAATATTTATGGCTTTTCTGTACTCATCTTAGGTTTTTTTCCAAACCAGTGTGTATCTGAGTTAGACATAGTGGTTTTGGATGGCGGTGATAACTTGTGCACCCAGCTTTTCCAGGCACTGTTCCACCAAGGGGCTAAAGATTTCTCTTTTACCTCTTAAAGTAGGCAGTTTTCATTAAAGTCTTGAGACCATCTAATAGCAGTCTAGCATCCAGATCTACTTCTTACGTTCTAGTAATATTACCCACTAGCAGAAAAGTAGTCCGTATTGATAAAAGAATATTCAGGAGGTAATGAACCCCTAAATTAACCCTCTACAACGATCTTTTAATAATAACATTTTCATCCGAGTTAACAGATCTCCACTTTTTTCCTAGATTGTATAAAAATGTTTCTTGGGTCACTAAATACAAATCTTACATCTTGAAATTCCTAATATAGCATCCAATATAGTAGCTAATACATTCAATAATTCATAAAAAGGAATTTGAATCCGTCAACAGTAGTTTTAAGGTCGTTTGACTTAGATCTGACATTAAAATTTCTAAATTTAAAATGTCAGATACAATATTGTGGCCAAAGATTATGGAAATTTATTAGAATCCGCTGACGGGCTTTTATTGTGCGATCATTGCGAATCAATGAGAATCTTCAAATTCTGAATAGCGGATTGTATACGATGACGGCGATTTCAATAAATGTATTCTTCAAGAAGATTTCGGTGATAAAGGGTATAGAAATTGTTTTCAAAAGATGTGATTGGAGAATGTTTCTTATATTATTCTATAAATTAACAAAAAAGGCATCCAAGGTAGAGTGATTAAATCTCCACAATTCACGTTATGCAAAAAAGGGATATTTAAAAAAAATTTTCAAACCTGCACAGGTACGTTATTCTTCTTTCTCATCCAGTTATTAAAAACGAGTGGTTTATGTAAATATTTTTTAGGAATCTAGTTTAATTATATATCAATTATTTGAAAATTATATTTTTCTTTCGCATTTAATAACTGAACTAAATTATCGATGTATATGATAACTTATATGAAGTTTTTTTATTATTGGATTTAAAAAAAATACAAGATTACCTAATATTACAATTATTTAAGCTTCTCCTATGTTGCACGACAAAATTAAATATTCTTTCTGAAAAAGCAGCTTAGGTCTCATATGTAGTCCTAGATGCACTTCGTCAATCATATAAATAATGTGTTTCGTTATGTGGGTAACGTTACTGTACGTACATTTTTTTGGAATAACCCTGTTGTTTACCTAGAATCAGGATGATTGATTTATAGGGAAGTATTCTTATACAAGTGTGCTAGCTTAGGTATAAGAGGTAATAAGTTTTGTTTACTAGTTGTAATACCAGGTATATGATTTATTACCCGCTATTATTTATTCATTTAATGATTTATTCCCAGTACAATTTGGGTGATAATATTTTTACTTTCCCGATATATTCGGTTTTTCGCTTTCCATTATTTTCTTAGTCTTGCTAACTTCCTACATTTATTTTGGCTAGAATTTGGGATTTTTATATAATTTCAACCCTCTTTTCATCCTTTTAAATTTTTGCCCTTACTCGTCTAACCCCTGAAATTTTGTTTGTTGCTGTCTACTATTCTATTCTAATTGCTATTTATTTCTGTAACAGCTTCCATGTTCTAAGTCTTTGTGACCCTGCTCAGTCTTTGAACTTAAAATTTTTTCGAACTCTACTGTATTGGCACATTTCAGCTTTTATTTTTTCCTCAAGTTATTCTCTCGTCCTCAGAACTAATTCGTTTTTTCACCGCTCAATCCTAATTTGTCAATTTCTTCAACGCATTCCTTTTAAATTTTGTCTCTAGCTACTTTACAATTCCATGCCTAAGATAAGTTTTGTTCTTTTGTTTTACATAGTCTAGATAATGTGTCTTTATATCCTTTATAGCTTCGAGCTTTTTTACTACCTATTTGTAAGTATAATAATTCCAGTATAGCAACATATGATCTCAACAATCGTCGCGATGTCTCTAGCACAAATCTGAGGCTCCTTTGATATTGTAGGCTTCAGGATTCCAATAAGCATTGGGCGTAAACACTTCGAGTCTCGAGACATAGTCTCCAAGTTGGCTCCCACGTACGGTTACCAACTTGGAAGAGCTGACGCTCTGCAAGTAGAGAAGTCACTTGAATTCAATTGTAGAGTAAATATGCTTCGGATTTGGCGTGATGACGCTCCTTTCTCGTGATATGTATATGTTATATACGTTATATATCTCGTTATATATATACATATATATATATATATGTATATATATTGATATATCAACAAATTGATACATTTATATTTAAATTAAATCCTTGTATGAGTGTAACAATACAACCAAAGGATTCAATATATGATAAGTAACCAGAAATGTTG
>JAPYYV010005726.1:0-15070 GCA_030522625.1 Copidosoma aretas | reverse complement strand
TTAATATTTTACACATGATAGAAATATCAATTACCCTATCTATTTTTTTTTAATATCTGATTGACAAAAGTCTTTGTTTCCTTTGTAAAATTATCTTTGATTCTGTCAAGTTTATTTTCCTTCGTTGTTCTTTTTATAAAACCTATCATTTTCCAATCCTCTACTTTTTCATGATGACGTGATGTTTGAGTCTGCTGTCAGTCAAAGTGATAATAATGATGATAATGATGATGATGATGATGATAATGATAATGAAATAAATATTAGCATCCAAAATCAAACTGATGATGGAAGTGAGAAGAAGTCCAACAACGTACATTTACAAATCGTTAATGAAAGTCAGAATGAACTACTAGATTTAGTGTATAGGCTTCGAATACAAGATGTAATAATTTTGAAAATTCATCAGTAAATTTTAACACCAATAAAGTCAGAATAAACGAGTTAAAATATCTTGTGAGCGATGAATTAATGAAGCTAGTTGTGAAAAAACATTCTGACACAACTCACCTAACTTAAGATCATTACGAAAAATATTACACACACCTGGAAACTTCAAGTGCTCATCGAAAAGGATTTGAAAACAAGGAACTATTGGAACGCATAATGGTGATAAATTTAATAAAATTATAGCTCCGTTATTTGATTTTTTTGTCAGTAAAAAGGGAGATCAATGCTGCCTTACTACAAAATTACTAGAACAATACAGTCAGTAGATTATCTCCACTGGGATGATCCAAATAAGTTGGTCGATCGTCTTCGATTACTCGTAGCCGAAAGACCAGCAGAAAATCCAAGTAAGGACAAATAGATAATATCAACTATTGAAGAGTTGCACGAAGAACGGTACATATATTGAAGCATATGGCAATTTTCGTCAGTACTAAAATAAGCATAGACGTGTTTGGATGCAAGCTGGATAAGGTTGAAGGCAGCAGCCAAGATCCTTCTGGTATTGGATACACAATCGCTGTTGATGGACTGTATGATCTAAAAAACAGAAGATTACGCCATGTTGCAGCAATCATCCCGAACGATGCTATAAATCTTAGCACTTTTCAGAAGAAGATAAAAGTTATAACGGATGAGCAAGATAAGTTACGTGTAATGTTGCATAGTTTGGATGACTTATTTTCACAGAAAATAGTAAAATTACAGCAGGACATATTTACTATATTAGAGGCATTGCCTCAGATCTCTAATATTACTCCAAAAAAAAATTAGACCAAATGAATATGAGATCAATGGTATGAAGACTTAAGTATCATTCGCCTATTAACCGTCAAGGAGGATGGATCGTGAGAAGAAAATTGTAGTGGAGGAGCTCCACAAACAAGCTTGTCGTAACTATCTGCGGCAAATGTATGATATCCGAGGTTTAGATGAGACATGGCAGGCCGATCTTGTAGAAATGATACCTTATGCTCGTGAGAACATGGGTCAAAGATACATGCTTACGATGGTAGATGTACTCTCAAAGTATGCTTGGGCTGTACCTGTAAAGAAAAAAACTGGTACGGATGTTACAGCAGCTATGAAGTCCATACTACGAGATGGTCAAGTACTGAAAAATCTGCACACTGACAGAGGTAAAGAATTCTACAATAAGAGTTTTGAAGACCTTACGAAAAGATACGACATAAATTACTACTCGACGTATAGTAATCTCAAAGCATCGATATGTGAACGATTTAATCGCACTTTAAAAAACAAAATCTTTACAAAGTTCAGTCTCCGCGGAAATTACAAACGGCTTGACATCTTACCTTATTTAGTTGCTGCTTACAACGCTCGAAAGCATCGAATAATCGGTATGAGACTTATGGATAGAGCGCTGTCTAATGCAGCTCAAGTTTTGCAAAAATTCAAATTCAATGTAAAAACGATAAAAAGACTCAAATTCAATGTTAATGATGAGGTGCGTGTGAGTAAAGCTGAATATGTTTGTGAAAAAGGCTATACGCAAAACTGGTCCACTGAAATATTTACAATTTACACAGTATCAAAAACTAATCCAGTTACTCATCATTGAAAAGATTATAAGGGTCAGCCAGTCTCTGATGGCTTTCACACACAAGAGCTCCTGAAATCTAAATATCTAGACATATGTCCAGTGGAAAAAGTATTGAATAAACGTAGTTATATAGTATATGGTAAATTGTTGGGGTTTGATAAATCTTATCACAGTTCGATCGATAAGTCAGATATTAAACAAATAAGAAAAAGAAAGTGAAGGGAGCCCTATTCAGCACCTTGTCCTGTGGTAAATAACCTATTTTTCACTTCCACCTCCATGAACTTTCTCTTTCTTTTTGTGTTTATTCATATTTAGAAATTGACAAATTGAAATCTATTATCGCCATGGTAGACTACAAACAAACCATATTTTGACATTTTTCGCTTTATTTATTGTACAAATTGTCATTGGTTTCCATTGCTTCTGACACACGATCTGGAATAAAGACTTGGAATTCATCATCGATGGTAATGATGACTCTGCATCCGAAGCGAGTGTTCACCTTCTTGAGCTCGGTTACCATGTATTTTCGCTACTTTTTCAACTCGGATAAGCTTATTGTTGGGAGGGAGTTATTGTTATGGATGATGAAATTCAATGCAGTAAAATCCATTGTCTAAAACAGAAGAAAAAATATTTGATCAGCATATACATGTATAGTTTATAGTAGGTTAGAGTAAAGATGTAATTTACCATAAGTCTCCTGAAAAATTCTTGCTTTTTTGCTTAGTGGTGTATACTCCCAACGAGTTTGTAAGCTCTCTAGCTCGTCAAGTGACGGACAGAGCCCTGCTGAAGCATGCGGCTCTATTTGTTTCCCGAGCTGCATTCCCTCCACTTCTTCCCCCTCCTCCTCTTTTTCGTTCACTACCTCATCATCATCTAGATGAATAAGCATATGTACGAGTTGGAGATCTGCATAATCTAGTGTGATGTAGCCCGTAGGAAGAGTATTTGTGCTGTCGGGGAGTAACTGACGCTTATTATCCTGTGCACTGAGAGCTATTTTTTGCTGTTGCTATGTACGGAAGATGTGTAGCCTTGATCTAATATTGTTTTGCTCGCACATAACTGTAGACTTATCAAAGAGGCAGTTCCAGTAGTCTTCAAAGCCAATTTTTGTCATCTCGACAGCTATTTTTACGCTTTTAACCTTTATTATCAGCTTCTCGACTTGCACACGAATGCAATACATCTTACTCCGTAGTCCAATGAATTCTGTCTATATGTTGCCACAGCATTTGTCCTTCATCAGCCCGATGACTTTTTTATTCACCAGAGGCAGATCAAATTGATTATTCGGTAGATAATCTGATGTGTCGAATCTTCGATATTTTGCTTCATGATTTTGTAGACATTTTGACCAGAAATCTCATATACAGCTATCTGTGTCTGTGTAGAGCAGTTTGTACTTGCCAAAAAGCTGCCTTATGTATAAATAGTGAAAGTAATGTATGAGGATCTTCGATATGTCTAGATTACTTAAACTGACATATACTAGTATTCTTACACTTATCACTGTACCTGCAACCTAAATAGCTGCGAGATTTTCTGCAAAGATTGAGCAACTGTTGAAGTTAATTTTTCATGGTCTTGCCATATACGGCGCTAATCATGAGTTTCAAGAAGAGCTCTTTACATTTATTGTTGCTCTACTCTCTCTTCTTAGTTTTGAGATCCACGTATTGTTTGAGACACGGACTTTGTCTAAATCGCAAAACTCTATGGCTTTTTTAAGAACTAGTCCATGCGTAAGAGTCTGCTTCAGTGCTTTGTAATGTATAACATAACGCTCTTTTTTGTATCGAGTCGTCATAAGTTTTCGCTGGTTCAAGCGAGGTGGAGCCATATGTAGCGGGCAGAAAGGTGGATCCTTATGATCATCATTATTAGCTATTATCCTATATACTCTAGGTCTACTTCCAGTATGTAACCATAAGGATCATCACCAGCACAAACATCTCCATCATCTAGTATATCGACGAAGTTTGCTTCTGTGCCGTGGTCGACCCGGTGAAAGTCTTTTTTTGGTAATACCTGTGTTTGCCCATCCATACAAGCTGTTCACATCAAAGTACATGAGGTATTTATCCTCTTTTTTAGGATGATAGTCTTTAGCCGTGTACTTAATATTGGCCTTGGTGTAGCGGTTACAGCAATGACTCATTACTCTTCTAATGCCTTTCTCTACAAATAGGAGCATATCTATGTCAGTGAGAAATTTTAATTTCTCCGGGGTTAGCTTCAACATGGCGTCCCACGTTAGACCAGGTGTGGTGTAGTAATGTGCAGGATCTAACTGATATGCTGCCATGCACGTTGACCAAAAGTTCTCGAAGACGACTGCTAATAGCAAAACGTCAGTCTTCAGGGATATACCAGAGTACTCTCCAAGATTTTAAATAATAAATGTTCTCTACACATTTCGTGCATTCTCATAGTCCGCATTAGAAATTTTACTATCGATTAACTTACTATGAAATTCCGCTTTTGTTGGCGGCTCTTTTTCTCTCAGCTTTCCCAGGGAACTCACATAGTCGCAAGGGAATATTGCCTTTCTTAGCAAAAGACTCGTCTGTTCCTTACTATATACACGTTGGAATTCACTGCTGGTAATATCACACTCATCCAGGTACAATGCTAATTTTTCAAAGGAGTAGGGCATAAATCGAGACGAATCGATAAATCGGAAATTGATATCACTGTCATTTATGGGCTTCCTCTATAAAATATACTTCTTCTTGTTCTCAGCTATAAGGTTGACGCGTCCTTCGAAGTATTCATTTAAGGCCAACTCTTTGATAATGAAGTATGGACGTAGCCTGTTAGGTTATGAAATATTACTGGAATTGATGTCTAATTCCGGTAGTTAATGTTACAACTTTTGTGTGCAGCACCTTTAAATTTTGCCGTCAAATGGCAATGATCTCGCACTTTCTTCTGATTTTTTCCGAATGAGCCACCACAAATGTGACAAGTTCCAGCATATGTAAATTCATCCTCTTCTCTGTTAGTCAAGTTGATGGATCTTGGATTCTCATATAATTCTTGCACTTTACTTGCAATGGCCTTTAATTCACGTATGAACCACTGTGCCGGTGTTTCCACATCATCTTCTCTTCGATTACTTGAATAGTGTGATTAGTTGTCACTGATGCTGTATTTCATATGGTAGCCTATACTATAGGCTAAATGCTTTTGGACTGCACGTACGTCATCCTGCACAGGCTCAAGTAAACACTCAAAGTCTGCATAGATGAGGTGAGGAACTTGTTCAGCGAAATTAAAATTTTGAAACTTGAGAGTATTGTTTCCTTTAATTTGTAGCTCTATGCGACACTTATTTACATTTACACAATCCATTTTATTCTTACGGAGCTCATCTTTAATATATAAAAAATGCAAATATCTATCACAAACCCAGCATATTACCTTCATCTTTGTCAGCTGATTACATACCATTCTCGACAGATATTTAATCCATACATAGTGGGTTTTCAGTTCTGCAACAAACTTATTCCCTTATTTATTATCATTATCGTTGTTAAAATTCTGTACGAGAAGCAGGTTTACATGATTGAATTTTTCTGCAGTGATAATGTTACTGGTAAAATGAAATGTCTATCACCATATTTTTGCAACATATACACATTCACAGAGAAAGGTTTTTGTTTTTCAAACTTACTGACTTGCTTCAAAGAAATTGGAAACCCTAATCCATTAAAGTATAACTCATTTTTATATGGTTTATAATGATTCACTCGCTGAGCATTTCTTTTAACAGGGTGTAGAGCAGACAGATCTGCTCACATGAATCACTTATCCTCACTATTTTGCACATTTACACAAGCTTTTTTTTCCCTATATAATCTGGTAATTCAAGGAATATATTTTCTTTCATCAGGTTATATTTGTTGATTTTCACAGTAAAACTTGTCATCTGTTGCAGTGACCTCCAAGAGTCTCTCTCTTTAAACTCTTCCATTGGGTGTGTTATGGACTGTTTTATGTTTAATTTAAACTAATCAATAAATATATTAGTTGATCTCAAGACTTTAGCATTCTTCGTGTTAAAATGCTTTTGATCAATAACTTCTGCATCATTCTTCTGTATCATGTACTTTGCGGCAAGCTCAAAATTAATCTTTAATGCATTGCGTTGTTCTAGGGCACTCGCAACTTTGGACACAATGAGAACTTTAGCATCATCTAAGAAAAAAGTAATGTTTATACGTCTGCGATTGATTATCACACCTGTTGCTATGCGATTTTTAGATGCTGATGGTAAAAAGATCCACTGTACACAGCTCTGCACTTCCTCTGCACTATAATGGCTTTGCGCTCTAGGATCAACTGTCTTGCACATCCACACTGTCTACATCATCTGCAATATCACTGTCTTGCACACTATAACTGCTCTGCTGCTATGAAAGATCTCACTGTTGCAATTCTGCTCTGGTCTTCCTAAACAAACTGGCCATCTTATCTTGAATGCAGAGCAAAGAAGCTAAGATAGACTGGCAGAACTGCATCTCTCCTCTGGATAATTATTCTTATGTTATGACATACCTCTTGAGAGCTTTAATCGCTTGATTGGTTAACTCCAACCATCTCTGTAGATCGTCACCTTCCGCTTGAGCAATCTGCTTGAGGGCATTTTGCAGCAGAACTGCAGTGTATTTGAAGTACTAAACGTTCATGATGTCTAGAAAAAACGAAATAATATATCGGGGAAGGATTGTAAGAGAGAAGATGGTCGCTGTGAGGAAACCTCTTTTTTTCATATAAAATTCTCCTTTTATTGAACCTTAAAGTTCTGATGTATACACCTTATGATGAATACTGACCTAAAGAATATGATAATCATAAATTAGTACAGCTCTGCCTCCCACTTAAATTTTAAGAATAATTACAGTAACGATCAATGGATAGTAATAGTTCTACGAAATGAGCCTTTCGTGTTTTTCCTGGCACATTCTTACTCTCTAAAGAGACGGGGAGGGGGTTAAAAGTATGTATCCAAATAGCGTTTAGGTACAGTAACGATAACTTTCAAGTAAACATTACCTCCTTGACGATACCCTCTAGGTGTAGCTAACTTCCAAATTATACCATCGTGAATGCTGCTACTTCTCTCTGGTGTAGTCCGATTATACTTTCCAGGTGCTGCTAAAACTTTACTGCTTTCTAGCTTGCGATGCTACAGCTGATTTCTTAAAGCTACAAATGCGGCTTTTATAACCACTCAACGGTGCTTCCCCTTCACTGGTGCACCCGAGCCGCCGACACCGCACTATTCATTGCTACGTGCGCAACTGTATATTAAGGAATAGTATCATAGTGGGCCACCAGAGGGCAGGCTTGTCAAACACAGCCAAATGGGAAGTTTATAAGACGTCTGCCCTCTGACGGTCGAATTTGATACTATTATATTTAGCGAGGGCATAAGTATTCAAGTCACTTTCTCAAAATCTTTACTCTGTTTCGGAGTGAGCTAGGGAAAATACCTCTCTCTAACCTAGTGGTACTTTCGAAGAAGATCGTAAAGTACGTCGTGGATATCCCGTCAAGGCTTCTTGAGGTCGCCAAACGACTTTGTCCTCAAGGAGCTTGCTGTTATCAACTACGAGGATAAGGACATGCAACCTAGAGTCTACTGCTTTTTACCGCCATATAGGTGAACTGATCTAACCACTGAAAATCGTTGAATGAATAGTTGGCTTGAGGAGAATTACCATGGAATCGCATTGTATCATTCCATATGAAAATCATGCTTGCGTGCTACAAGAGGCGTTAAAATATGCTAGCTGGAGATTTGTCAAGGGTTTAGAAAAAAGAGAATGGCTAGGAAACATCATGCTGAATAAGAAGTAAGTTATAAGATATTATTATTTATTATAATAAAACTTTTAATGTATTTTAATTATTCATTTTTGTTAATAGCATTATCAATCTTGATGATCATGACTGCCTATCTATCAGGAGAGTTCAACAGGATGGTTCGTTCAATGTGTTAAAATCATCCTCTGTGTTGGGATGTTGCATGCACAGTTAAAAACGCATACGCTATGACAAATAGACTGATTCAATATGAGAAGCGAAAAAATGGAGAAGAAAAAGATGATGGAATCGATAGGGTTGATCTACATAGTTCTATTCAAAATATGTATGTTTATGATGATAAATGAAGTAAAAAAATTTCAAAACAAAGAGAGAAACTCGAAAAGGAAATTAATTGGTTGTTTCTTACAGGTGGAAGCGTAGGCTGGGGCTAACTTTCTCTCTCTCTCTCTCTCTCTCTCTCTCTCCCTTTTACTATTTGTTGGTGTGATTTTCAAACTAAAACTCGATTTTTTCCATTTTTGCAAACAGAATTTCAAGTACATGATTCCACACGTATAAAATTTTTTTAATATTAAAGGAGAATACAATAGAAAAAGTTAAGTAATAAGTCGTGCTGTATCTTTATTAATCTATTAAAAATATTCTTTATTGATTACGTATAAAACTATAAAAAATACAAATAAAACTGGTTTTGATGGGAGACTTTACTTAAGTTTTCTCTTGGAGAGTCAAAAAATACTATGGATTATTCATGGCCCACTGATGATATTTATACCCATTTTTATATGAAATATATGGCTTATAATGTTGATAATGCTAGTAAATCCTATGACATATAATACTCAATGTACGTATGTGAATCTCGAAGTAACTGTATCAAGTAAATGTTTTGCATAAACACAGAGCAGCATTAAAATGTTGTTAAGTATATGTGAATCATACTGCGCTCTATGTCACCTAATATTAAGGGTACGCATGTGAATCTCTCTCGAGTAATTGAATCGAGCAAATGTTTTATATACCTACGCACAGCATCGTATAACATCCGATACCTAATAGGCACGCTCGACAAGTAAATATTAGGGACTCTTATGATTAAAGTCATAGCAGTATGAAAATACACAAACGTAAATGCATATACACGCACACACACGCCAGTAACCAGCTTTATTCGATGCTCCCTATATGTCTAGCCTACCTCGACAACATTCTTCGCGATGACTCTACCGCAGAATCCTTCGCAACCGCTTCTCATCACTTAATTCGACAAAGCCCGCACCTCACATCATTCAATACCCTCGTATTTATAAGAGAGGTAGACCGAGCAGTGTTGGAATCTGATCCGCTTTGTGTTTATAATTCTGGTGATGGGAGAGCGAGCTCGCGTATAGCCAGCGACTCGCATCACTTGATACGCGCGCGCGCACACACACACACACACACACACACACACACACACCCGCTGATATAAACCTAACGATAGAATATTTTAATGCGTAAGAAAGGAGGCACGTATATAGGGTATCGTGCCAAGCGATGTACACAACACGCTGATGCTGGCGTCCACGAAAAATATCTCTCGCCCTGATAAAAAAATACATTTATGTAAGTCGGCATAGTGGTAACGCTGCTATGCCGAAGCAATAATGCCATCACTTACATGTAAAAGTATATCTATATGCAGAAGTTGTATATATATATATATATATTAGTAAGGTCTCGCCCCCTGCACGCTCTGCACGCTAACCCCTCATATTTATATATTCTACATATAAATTATTATCTTATTCTTTCTTTTTTATTCTGTCTTTTCTTTCATTTTTATTATACATTATATAAAATTTATTATTCTATAATATTTGTAATATTATTATTTTGATAATTCTCATATTTGTTAATAATATTAATATCATCACACAAATTATGTTTATGATGCATACTAAAAATAAATTTTGAAGAACATATAAAATTTTTTTTTTAGTTTGAAAAAATAAATTATATCAGTATTTTTTATTAGTAATTAAAATTTTTTTAAATAATGGAATATAAAATTAATAACAATGATATTGTAATAATAAATATTTTTCTTCCGACATAGGTTTCACGTTTTTATCCAAAACTGACATAAAATTAGGTGAAATGATTTTTATTATTTAATTGTTAAATAACATGTATTGTTATTTGTGATAAATGATTTAATAATTTTTCTTAGGCGATTTTATTTATGTAATCTTATACTTAAAATTAATAAATTTTTAAAGAAGGAACTACTGACATGTTGCTTTATCGTTGATGAATATTTTTTGCATGATTTTAACTTTCGGAAAATCTTTCTTGGGACATTATTTTGTATAAACATAAAAATCAATTGACAGAAGATTTTGTTTCAAATGTAGAAAATCTAGCTCTTATTCACATAAACAGAATTATCATTCTAGTATATAAGTCCTGCGAATCCTCCAATTGACCTGCACCTTAGGAAATTTATATATATATAGGTGTACTTTTTCATACGTATTGTAAAGTACAGTCTGATGAGTTGTGGTGGGCGGGGGTAAGGCAATAGAGGCTGATGCTAGGCTCTGCTAACACCATACGCTCTTCTATTGTCATGGAGGAAGGTCAGCAAGAAATAACAGTATCGTGATTTCGTCTCACGTTCCATTGTTTTTAAAAATCTGTACAATGTTCAGAATACTTCTTAGGTATATACGAAAAAACAGAGCATTTTTTTCATAAGATAGAAGGCTTTTAGTGGCAAATAATGCCATGCAAAAGCCTTAAAATATTAAAAAATGCAGTTCTTTATTTATCTGACCATGTTCCACCAATTCTCATATCTGTAAAGATTTAGGGCGAATCACTAATCGAAGAAATACATTGCAAGTTTTTTTTGAGACATCCATTTTTTTATGGATGTTTTGAAATTAATATCGCTTTTTTAAAAAATTTTTAAGTTTGTCCCGAGATTTGAAAATAATACAACTTTAGCACTTGGAAAAAGAATTATTTCTAAAGAAAGTGGAGTTTGGTGCTTGCATAATCAAAAAATGGCAAAAAAAAAAAAAATTGGATTATGAGGAATAGTAATATTATAGTTGAATGATTACTATTAGTATACTGTCAATGATACTTCAGTTATAACTAATTTAGAGAACAACTGACAAAAATATCGTGTAACCGAAAAATTTATTTTCTGATGTATGTTTAGAATTGATTCTCAAATTTAACAAAACCATTAAAATAAATACACGCTTAAATTACTTTAAAAATAACATCAAATCAAACTAAATTTTTTCACAAATGTACGTAAATTTCAGTTAATATGTTTTTAGGATAATAGACATGAATACTTTGCATACAAACATGATTCTAAGATAGGCAAATATATAATTACATATACAACGAGTCTATGACGAGGTCATTTTTCTCTCCCGAACGTGGCACCAAAAGTCAGCTTGCGGATGACCTACTCATATATTGTTACGCTTATTAATTTTCGCGTGTGGCGATAATCGGGTTTTGTGTTTCATGCGAGAGAAAGAGAGAGAAGAAAGACGAACACTGGATCGAGAAAAGCCGGGGAAGAAAAAAAAAGAAGAGCGACAGTGCCGCGTACAATTAAAGTGATTTAAACTAAGGACATAAATTAGCGTGCGTATATAATATCCGTAGTTAGTGCGCCTACCTATAATAAAAAGGTCGTTGTTACGCACAATTTATGATTATTATTTATGCAATTATGATAGAGTAACTTCCCTATATGTTATCCAAGTACATGCAAACTCCACGTCGTGAGCCCCCAACCATCACAGCGGGAAAAGCCGCAGCTCTCGCGAAGGACTCCGAGCCGTGCGCGCAAACTGAAGCGAGCCGTGCAGTATTGAAAGTTGACCTCCTCCCTCCTCCCCTTAACAATAATAATGAGAGCCTCAACCACGCTCCCACCTGTGGGGTACAATCATAATTGTTTTTTACCTCTCGTCAAAAAAAATATCTACTGCTAATCCATCAACTCTACTAAAAGAATATAGTGTTTAAGACGCTTAACCTTGTGAAGAGCGCATTTGGCTCTATGTTAGCTGTTGTGGTTCCGACAAAATATCACTATTTTTATTTTAACCATTGGTGGATAATCGAGCTCCGCAACATTCAAAACACTAAATTTAAATCGCTCTCACCATCTTTTTTGCATAGAGCCTCCTGCATACACTTTGCTAGCATCTTCAAGGCACTTTTTAAGAACTTTACCAATAGTGTTGTGGGGTAACTCACCTATTTTGCATGATAAGCCATGATTTCGAAATCACTTAAGCAATAAAAATACGTCTTTTAAAAAGATCTATTGGAAGCTATAGTTGGTGTACAATATTTCCCTTTCAATACACATAAAGCAGTTATATCTCCAGTTGATGCTTTACCAAATTCAATCAGGATTTTTGATGATATAGCATGTGAAAAACAAGATAATGTTAAAGCCATTTACTGCATGGGGAGACATAAAAACGTAGACTGTTTCTATATCTGCCAGTCATATGCACAAATACCAAAACACCTTGTAAGAGATAACGTAAATCTTTTACCTCTATCTCGTCAAGATAAGGCTAATTGAAGACATGTATATGTTGATAATGGGAACTCTGAAATTCCCTATAACAAGTTAAAAGATTTATGCTCGAGATGTTGGAATGATGATAAACATGGATTTGTTGTTATCGATAAAGATAGACTGATGAATAACTGTCGATATAAGATGGGCCTTGATAATTTTGCCATAACTATTGAACGCACATAGTGCACTATATTCAGTCTACTGCAGGACGTTCAAGCATAAACATGTGTAAGCGAGAAAAATATGTTCTCAGTCAACTAGTGAAGGTAAGAGAAGTCGTCAAAAAGAAGTGTAAACTATAGAAATTTGGTAAAGACAAGAGCGAAAAAGTACCTAGTGAAATTTTTAACGGATCACTGATTCTCTTTAGAAAATTTTTACTAAAAGTAAAAAAAAATAAAAGAAATCACTCAGTCATTTATAATCATTGTAATAATCTATATAATAATAGTACCGACAAGCGAATAAAAAAAGGAAAGTATAGTGTTGATGAAAGGGATAAAAAAATTATAATAGGTTGTCAGGATAAAATAGATCAAAAAATAAACAATTTAGGCGACTCATAGGTTAAAAGAATACCTAATTTAAAGCAGCATACAACTATTATAAAAGATATGTTATCTCAGACCTCTTACATTACTCCTGAAGATAATGAGACTAGATAAAAGATATTGATTTAAAGTATGAAGCTGTTTTTATAAAGCATCAACGAGGATGAATACTAAGAAGAAAATTGTAGTAGCGGAGCTCCACAAACCAGCCCGACGTAACTATCCCCGTCGAAAGTATGATTTTCAAGGCCTAGAAGAGACAAGGCAAGCTTATCTTGTGGAGATGATACCATATGCACGCGAGATTAAAGGTTATAGATACATGCTCACTGTAATATATATATTTTCTAATTACGCTTGGGCTGTACCGGTTAAACGTAAAACTGGTGATGAAGTCACTGCTGCAAGAGATCTATACTTCTTCAACATCGTGTACCAAAGAATTGACATACTGACAGAGACAAAAAATTGTATAATAAAGCTTCAACATCGTGTACCAAAGAATTGACATACTGACAGAGACAAAAAATTGTATAATAAAGCTTTTAAAGATCTTATGAAACAATATAAGATCAATTTACATTCAACCTACATTAATCTGAAAGCATCAATATGGGAGCGGTTTAATCGTACGCTGAATAATAAGATATGGTTAAAGTTCAGCCTTAATGGTATTCATAAGTGGTTTGATGCATCACATAATTTAATTAAAGACTATAATAATAAAAAATACCGAACAACTGCAATAAAACCAAAAGACGTTATAACAGCTAACGAAGCAGAGTTATTTGAGAAATGTCGTATGTATGATAAGAAACATGTAAAAGAAGAAAAGTCAAGGTTTAAAGTTAATGATAAAGTACGTGTCAGTGAAGTATAACAAGCATTTAAATCAAATATATGTTATATGGCTGGGATTTGATAGTTCTCATAATAGTAAGATTAATAAATCTAATATATAATTATTAATTTCAAAAAAGAAGTGATGAGGGCCCCGCAACCGCCTTAATATGTGTGGTTCAACCACCATATTACCACTCCAGGCCCCTCTCTATCAGTTTATTAATAAATTCATACATTTGTTTGCAATATAACAAACAAGTATACTCATACATCTTATATAGTTAAGCGTGTTCAAATTATCAATTGCCGAAATGTTCTATCAACAAAAGACGTTTTTAAGCTATTTCACATAACTCCATGAATAATGTATCATTATCTACGAGGACTTTTGATACTCGATCAGGTAGAAATATTTTAAACTCATTGTTGATGGTTATAACTATCTTACGACCAAACTTTATTGTTACCCACTTAAGCTTAGTCACTAAATATTTGACTTTAACCTCTAGCTCCCATATTTTCGTCGTCAGCAAGAACGTGGTATTAGCAATACGATTAAGTGCCGTTAAGTCCATTTTTTTAAATAACAACTATGGTTAGTTATAGTTGAACCGTCATCATAAGACAGTAAATTTTATACTTACCACCGCAACAAGGCCTCTTACTGAAGTCTCAAACGCTTGTGAAGAGGTTGCCCGTTCTCAAGCTTGTCGGACAACTGAATGCTCTCAAGAGTCAAATCGAGCTGCTTAAGTACCTTCTCAAAAGGTTTCCTCACTTCTTAACCGTCTCTAATAATTTCTCCCACTCCTTCACCCCCTCTAATGATTTCTCCCACTCTTTTGACCACTGCGTTATCTCAAATATCTCCAGTAAATTCTCCCACTATCGACTTTATTGATATCTGAAGCGTTGCTTTGTCCACGTCATCATGTATAAATTTATGTCCCCATAGCAGAGTATCTGTACTATTTGGAAGTAAATGACGCTTATCATCAAGGTGACTCAAAGCTACTCTTTCTTGCATTTCCATATGTACAACGTGATAATGATGATGATGATGATGATGATGATGATGATGATGATGATGATGATGATGATGAGGATGATGATGATGATGGTGATGATGATGGTGATGATGATGATGATGATGATGATGATGATGATGATGATGATGATGATGATGATGATGATGATGATGAT